>JAPTYQ010000018.1:27629844-27651025 GCA_029814465.1 Ostorhinchus cyanosoma
CACACACACACACACACACACACACACACACACACACACACACACACACACACACACACACACACACACTCTTACCTTCTCATCCAGAGCTTTATGGTGTTCAAAAAGTGACTTAAGGGCTTTGAGGACCTCCACTTCACTTGAGACCCCAGCTGGGGACTGAGCTTGTCTCTTCACCACTGTCATCCTTAGACTACGCTCATGGCGAGACACCAGACACTCCAGATGTTCTAACAGGAGCTGGACAAACAATATACACAATTATGGCCTACGACTTGTATTTGGTGGAGCTGTAGTTATATTACTATGGCATAACCCAACAAAAAAACTGCAAAAACCAAATCCTGTCTCATCAAAGCTTTAGTTTCAGCAAATTAAGCTTGTTTTTTACTTCACAAGTTCCCTAGATGTACTTGTATTTAGTCTAATTCTAGGAAAATAGTACTGTGGGAACCACTTGTCATGATCATATAGAGCCCAAATTGAATACTGTAAGCAAAGGATCATTATAAATGAACATTTACACTTGATTGCAGTGTTATTAATCAAAACAAGGTTTATTTACCTTGAACTGTTACTTGTTACATTACACATGTATGAGGCATGAACAAAGTTGCACAACCCTTTAATTCCCACCCGCTGCTTCTAGTAATGTTTCAATAAACATGAGATCATTGTTTTCTGGGATTTTTCATCAAGATAAACTTATGCTGGTATCAAAAGACCCAAAGTGAGTACTGTTGTCAACTTCAACATTATAAGAAAATTATTGCGTGTTTGCTGAATGTGTGATTATAAGCACTATCTGCTCGCCACTGTACTGGAGATATAAAACAAAAAACAAGTGTTAGAGAATGGTATGGAAAATGTATGACAGTGAGTGGCAGTACTGGGTATTGTCAAACTCACATAAGCAGTTGAAATATTCTTGATGATTGTGCAACATGTGACAGTGGTTTGCATTAAGGGAGAGAAACTGATCTGCCAAGCAGTTTTGTAACAACCATATTCAGCAAAACTTTGCGAGATAGCAATTATTCTTCCACTCTTGTTGCAGCATTAAAATAAATACTGTGACAGTGTTCAATATTCCATATGAGGGGATGATACATGCTTGTTAGCTGTTGTTTGGGATCATGATTAGATTTGCATGTTCTACTAACCCGAGTGTTGTTCCTCTCAGCCTTTAGCTCTGCAATTTCCTCCTCTTTCTCCAGAAGCTGCTCCCGGCAAATGTTCACCTCCTTTGTTAGTGCAGCAAACTCCTAGAAAGAAGCAAATACAGTAACAGAATGAGCATGTTTCCATTTCTGCATTGACCACAGACTTTCTGAGTCTGAAATAATGACTTCACGAATTAAGACAAAACAATCGAATGTCCATTTTAACAATTGCACAAAATCTTCTAATTTCTCTGTCATTGCTCTATGGCTCTGAAGAGGAAATGTGTACCCAAATGACTTTATTGAATAAATAATTAAAACGAAAGCCCAAAATTACAGGTCATAAGCTAAAAGTGTGAAAACTGCAAAATGTTAATTATTCAGAGGACCTGGAAGAAGACGTCTGTATTTAACAAAATACCAGTAATGAAAATGAAATATCTTTTATTGTCCCAACGGTAATATACATCTCTGCCAATAGTGTGCAGCTGTAACAATAAATGCAGATAAAATTTATGAATCATTAAATGGGGACATGATTTACAGATACAGAATAACTTTCTGAGCCTCCTTGTGTCTCTGACCCTTTTGGTAGAATGCCTCTGTGTTCAGGGACCAGACTATCTTACCGTCAAGACGTACACCAATATATTTGCATGTAATATTGATAAAATACTATTTTTATCAATACTGCTCATCGATCCAGTGATTCAAAAGTATTCTTGTCAGGTCTTTTTTAAAGCTAGGGTTAGAGTTGCATTTCAAATTGTGACCAGAAATATTCACAGTGTTTTCTCACTAATAGTGTAGGCCTATAATATTAATATTCTAACAGATTACTATTACAGACATGATTTTGTTATGATCGTAGTGTGAAACAAATATTGTAAATTATTCAATGCAAAAAAAAAGAAAGTCTTTCACTCAACATATTCAAGTATAAACCAGAGATATAAATCAGATCTCTAAATCCACCTGCTCTACATCTACATCTTTCACTAGGTTTTGTGACAGATTGTGATTCCACCCAAATATGTAAAAGATCTGTATTATCATGCAGATCATCAAGGGATGTTTAGTTGTTGGGTCTCCGGGGGGGTTGATCAGGTTTCTGTCACACAGTTCCTGTCTATTTCTTCAGTGATCACCGACTGCTGACTCTAGGATGTGTGTGTGTAAATCACTAAGGGTGCTGTCATGAGGACTTTTGAGGTCAATCACTGGAAGCAGTATTGTCAATAAGGATTACAGACAGTACAGGGTCTATTTGAAGAATTCCGTTTGTCGCTTAGAACCGATTCACAGTGACAATAATTAACCGTTCACTGGCCAATCAGTTCAGTAGTTGAATAATCCACTGGCCAAGATCCCCAAACCTCACAATGAAGTAAAGTAAATTAAACATATTTGCATTTTTGCTGCAGTTAATTTTAATAGAATTTGAGATTTGGTGTTGTATGTAATTTGCCTTTGTCTTGTATGATTATTAGTAAAACATCTTGTGTTCACGGCAGGTATTTGGATATCTGAGCATCTGTGAGGGTGTTTTTTTTTTCACGATATTAGTAATTTGCAGATCTAAGAACATGACAACATGAGCTGAGTCTATAAATACATACAATACATGAAAACTATTTGCCATTTAATGACCGTATTCTAATAAACATGACTTCATTCTAATCTTTCTTTGCTTCTATTCAAACGTGCAGTTGTACACACTTGCCCATACAGACGCACAGACATTGCTTTTAGGGATTTAATGCTTGGTTGGTCCCAAAGAATGTGCCATCCTGATTTTTTGCCCTGTAGCACATGCACCCTGAGTGCTGAGGCCTCCTTACTACTGTTCTGAGAGTGCTGGATGTGCATGCAGGGGCTGGGGGTGGTGGTTGTTGCTGGAACTGATCGTTCTTTTCAGTCACTACCACAACTATTCTCTCTTCCCTTCAGCCCAACCTCTGAGCTTTTCCAGTGACTGGCACAGATTCTGCTGTGCTGCAGGAGGAAGAGTTTGCTATTGGCTCTGACCTGGATCTCTGCTCCCTGTTAGCCAATGAGAACACATACGAGGCAGGCACAAGGGTAATTACAGAGTGGCTGACTTCCTACATTCCAGAGCAAGACGCTGGTTGAGTTGTACAACAGCCTTTCAAAAACCCTGATTCTCCATTGCAGCCTTTCTCTGACTTTTCTCGTCAGTGGTACAAGCAAAAATACAGTATTTTGAGTAGAAAAACAGGGGAGGCAGGCAGCTGCTTGTAATCTCTAATGCAAGTTATGCATGATAGAATTTTAGGTCAAACTTCAGATTAACCTCCTAAGACCCAGCTATGGGTTTTCTGTCCACGTTGGTGGAGAAGAGTTTCACAGCTTTATACAAAAAAAAAATAAACAAAAAACACAACTGTCCACCGCAAAGCACATTCCATACATTTTCTTTAAAAATGCATCTGACTCAACTGTTGCATCATGATATTGCAATTTGATTAAAAAAAAAAGCCAAAACTTGGACTTTCCTGACACTTCCTGGGTCTCAGGAGGTTAAGAATATTCAGGCCATAGTAATGCTTCAAAGGAAGAACACTGCCAGTCCAACCCAGCGCACTCAACAGACACGGTGGAAAATTAGAAAGAAAAGAGAATCAGCATCAATATCTTTGCATGTCATATAGTAATTAAAAATCAACAGTATTTCAAGAATTCGTACATTACAGAAGGCTGCCTAACATGTAATGAAAGAGACAGACAGAACAGTCCTTTACTGACTTTATGACAAAATATCAAAATGTTACTGAGATATAACAGAAACCAAAACTTGGCAAGGGTCAGGATGACAAAAATAACAATAATTTAATTTTCAATGTCAACATTCCAGACTTCTCAGTGGATTTTTTTAGACCACATTTGACATCCAAGCTCAAACAGTGAAACAACTGTTATGTAAACGAATTACGATAACTGCCTGAAGATTGTAGCTAGGTACTGTCCCTAGTGTTCAGGGGCATGTCATATTTCCTGCTTTGCATTGACAGCATCAAGCTTCCTTGGATCTAAACTTTCTTGCCAAACAATCATGAACATTTTGCCAGTACTGCTTCCTGCTTGCTAGGACAAACACTGCAGTATGAACCAATTGTTCTTGGCAATTCTGAAATATGTATTTTAATAAACAGAATAGGATCTGGAAACAATTATTATATAACTATTAAATATAAAACAATTATTGTTAGTAATTTATAATATTATATAATGTTAAAAGTTATACTTCTACAATTTTACATACATACAGTGGTGACCAAAACTACAACACTTAGAATATTTAAGAGGTCTCAGTTGCTTGTGTTGAATTAGTCATTAAAATATCCATAAAATTAATGAAACATTTACAATTTTGCTCTATAAACCACATAATAGATCCATCATAAGGTCTGTCTCACTGTCACAATCATGTTCTTTCACAGAGGGAGCCAAATTGCTTGTGTGATCATTGTCAGGTGTGATCATGGATAAATCGATGGCGATGCAAAGCCTTCAGACACTGCTGTGTGATTCTGTTGAATGTATAATGTCTATCCTGCTCATTAAGTAACTATTAAAGTTAAAAGTGGGTAAAACTGTAGGACTCCCTTCACCCCCTATTTGTTGTGCTTAAACCATTTGCATGTTTTAATGAACATTATTGGGGGGTGGGGGTATTTTCAGATCTGTCAGGTGCTGTAATATTTTTTTCCACCACTGTACATACTTTTATCACAGAAACCCTGAATGTAATGTGTAGATATCCAATTCCAAGGGCATCTGAGATGTGATTACATTTTTATTCTACAATAGAGTCGACTGGTATTGAAGGATGATCCCACGTCACCCTGCAGCAGTGTTAACTGGTGTCTGGCTCAGAGAGTGCAGATGAATAGCATGCTAGTGAGAAGTAGACTGAGCTGCACTATAAGCTTTGGAACAGGGGAGGGGATTAAGGGGGGGGGGTACATGAATATGTGTGCCAACCTATTAAAGGAACAGCGCTCTGAAACATGCGCCAACACATAAAACTTATACAAGCGCAAATGTACCGCCATATCCCTTTTATTCTTTGAGGCCAGAAACTGAAGACGTGACTAGTCACTTTCAATCATATCATCAGCTTTAATGTCAGGGAGGTAGTCAGCTGACACCCATGTCTACATTATCATACACTTAGGAAATACAACTGGAAAATGAGGGAAAAAAACATCTACAAGTGGCAATTTAAAATAGCAGTAAATGTCATGTAGTGGTATCTATCAAAACATTTAAATACATCATTTACATCTTGTTTTTGGCTTGGCTAGTTGTTAAATAATTAATAAAAACAGACACAAAGAGACAAAAATATGAGGAATATAAACATTTAAAAAAATAAGCTGGCAAAAATATAATAAAGGAGAAGCAGATATAAAGTAACAATCTTCCTTTTTTTATGAGGATACATGAACATAAAATACACTTGCACTGGTATTTCGAGGGCCTGGAACAGGGGTATTCAAATCCGGTCCTCGAGGGCCAGTATCCTGCATGTTTTAGATGTTGCCCTCTTCCAGCACACCTGGAAGCAATTACATCATTATCAGGCTTCTGCAGAGCTTAATGATGAGCTGATCATTAACCGAACCAAGTGTGCTGGAAATATCTAAAGCATGCAGGATACTGGCCCCCCGAGGACCAGATTTGAATACCCCTGGCCTAGACCCTTAGGTGAGGATGTACCATAGATATCAAACTGCCATCATTCGGACAGTCTTCTCTATTTCCACAACACCATGTGAATAAGGCTGAGGAATAAATTGTTTTCTTTCCAACACTTTGTTGTCATCAGCCTGGAAGTGAGATCAGAACCAACAGACCTGCCTCCTACATAATGACTTTAGCCGTTCTTAAAAGCTTAAAGCCTGTGCTGAAATCTGACACTGTGCAGAGGGCATCTGTTCTCGTACAGGAGGACTCACTGTCAAAAACTAATTAGACACCACAATAGTTCCCACTCATTGCTGATTAGGCCAATAGACAAACACACCAAAACTGACCGAAAAAACCCCTGTCAAACTGAGGGAGCTGAGCAAAAGGCTTGAGCCACCTCGTTTCCACGACAAGGTAATTCAAATATGACATCTTGAATTTGCTCCTTTAGAACTTTATCAAAAACTCTCTTACAATGCAAACATGTGAAACCATTTCTTATTCTGAGCCCATTTTTGAAATTCAACCTCATGGAGATCTACATTTTCATACATTGACACCTCTCTTTTGTGACATTGTTAGCATCAGCAGTTTGCATTCCAAGTAGGGTCATGCATTATTCTAAAATGTTTAGTAGCGGTACTAATACTTGGCTTCAATGCTGGTTCACGAAACCTTTATGAAAAGGAAAATGACACCATGACACAGTTGATTTTCTATTGTTGACGACCATGGGATGTGAGTTATGTTAACTTTCATGTTTTGGTAACTTGCATTTTCCCACTTCACAAATAAACCTAATCACAACTTAAATTTTTCTATGGAAATAATATATTATAAATAAAACGCATGCGCAAATGCGCATGTGTTATGCTGCATTTCCACTATGTGGTACCAGCTCAACTCGGCCTTTTAGCATTTCCATTACAAAAAACGACCTGGAATCTGGTACCCAGTACTAGTTTTTTGGTATAACCTCTGCCAAGGTACCAAGACTGGGGAACAGATACTAAAATGTGACGGGTAAACACTGCAGACCACTGATTGACAGAGAGTTGTTTCTGTGACCCGTTGTTTAACAAGAAAACAGATGCAGAAGTTGACAGTAAATATAGCGAACGGTTAATCCATATGATGACAGCCCGCAAAACTACACCATGATCCGGTTAGGGTCTTTGGTGGGTGATGTAAAAATTCAGCATGAGCTTGATGGGGCAACGTGCAACGAGCGAGTTTATCAGCAACTCTATGAGCAGACAACATGGAAGTAACATGCCACATCGTTATATAGTCCAAGTACTCTATAGTCGGCAGTATTATGTAATGGAAACGGTCTCCAGGAATAGTACCTGGTACCCGAGTCGAGCTGGTTTCACGTAGTGGAAATATGGCAGTAGAGTTCCAAATCCTGTCCACAAATGTACAACACTGTCCATTGTTGTGCCTGTTTACCTCTGGGTTGATGACTTGGTGGTTCGTTACTGACCTAATGAACCACTGATCGACACAGGAAATCATTCCTGCACGAGGCCCTCAGACTGTTCAATTCTACCTTATAAGCACATATTTTTAATAACAATAGTTTTACCACACATACTTACATTTCTTTAATTATCTGATTGAGTTCCACAGAGCAACTATAACACACAATAATTTCCCCCTGGGATTAATAAAGTATTCTGATTCTGACTGTGGCCTGTAATGACGTACAAGCCATAAGCTAAGAGAGTGCATATTACCACCTATCGTATCGGACGTGACATGATTTCAACAACAACTCGATTATACTCCTGTGCATGTAGCCTGGGACAAAGACAAGAGTCCAATTAAACAGTTAAGTCAAACTATGGTCATAGCTCAACTAAGGTGTACATGTGGGCGGCTGTGGCTCAGTTGGTAGAGTTGGTCGTCCAATGTCTGAAGGGTCGGTGGTTTTAATCCTGGCCCCGACTGTCCACATCTCAAAGTGTCCTTGAGCAAGACACTGAACCCTAAATTGCTCCCAGTTGGTCTGGCAGCACTTTGCATCGCGGCAGCTGCCTACTGGTGTACGAGTGTGTGTGTGAATGAATGAAAGTGAGACTATGTAAAGAGCTTTGAGCACCATGAAGGTGGAAAAGCACTAAATAAGTGCAGTCCATTTACACGTAAATATAATGAGGGTAAGGTAAGTCTAGGTTTAAAAATGCAAAGAGGCTGGTGTGGAAAAATGCAACAAGAAACCTTATTTGCCGAAGAAAACCTATAAGACTAAAGAGGTAAGTGAAATCAATCAAACTCCAACAAGCTTTGGACCTTGCACCTTCAGCTTCTACTTAAAACCCACAACTGAGGAAGTAAAAAGAGCCTTTGGATTTCTAAAATGAGAGCTAAAAGGAGGTAGTGGAGCTTTGGTGAACAACTGAACTGAAGAGCACAGTCTCCATTCCTGTGTCTTTGGTCAGCATGTCTGTTTCCTTTTAAGTTACGAATTCAGCTCACATTCAGTACAAGCCAGCACTAGAGCTCTGTCATTTCACTGTGAACACGTCAGCCTTTGTCTCCCTCTCTTGCCACTAGGCACTCTCAATTCAAGTAACTGTGTCCCTGACCTTTTAAAAGCCCTTTAAATAAAGAAAACACATGAAATATTATAACAAATTAGATACTCTTTACCTCTATTATCTGGTATCTCTAATCCTGTCAACATGCTGATGCCTAAACCAGTTTCTCTTCTAATATTTCCTTGAGAGCTACCAGAATTAGTCAATTAATTCCTCAACTCTGCTTTTTGGCTTATCACAATTTTGTTTTGTAAAGCACATAATTTATAGATCTAATGACTCAACTAAATCATAAAATAAGTTATTCAAAGTATCAGTGTATTCAGACATGGAACATTTTTTTTAAAAACTGTCTACCTCTGTTGGTATTAGTAACAGAATACAATTACTCACAGACTTCAGCAAAACAGCAGTATGCAAAATAGTTTTCCAAATAATATTGTTCAATGACCCATCATTGATCATATTGTTCATTAAAATCTCATCACAGAAAGTCAACTGTATGTTCAGTTTGCATTCCATGTTCTTCTAATCAAGTCCGGCATTAGTGTCATTAGTGCCAATTAATGTCATGGTGTTATGGTCATTAAAATGTACAAATTTTGGTAATTAAGCTTACTAAGAAAAACAATCTCCCTTTGCTGACAGTCCTCACAGAAGATGCATATAGACTGCATGAAACCACTGCCAGGAGACAAAAAAAAAAAAAAAAAAACACACCCACTGATGCTTACTTCAAACAGTTCCAATTCTTTGTGAACAAAGAAGCAAAGACAGTGACCTGACCGGGACAGATGGGCTCTAAAACTGGATTCAAAAAGAAAACCACCCTTACACACATCAAAAACAAGTGTTAACCAAGTACTACAAAAAACATCCAAAAACGAGTATGCAATTGGGCACCACTGGAGTCTGAAAAGGCTGCTGATGTGTGAGCAAGTTGCCCTGGAATGTTTGTGCATTCCAGTCAAAGGGTAATCTCACTGGGAGGGAGGGCACAAGAGAAAGACGCACCACCCCTTTTACCTACCTAATCTAAACTCTGTCAGACTGGAGACTGTACCGTTGTGCTGTCATTTGGCTAATAAACTAATGTATGTACATGGTCTGAATGCTATGTTCGTTTTGAGGTGTGGGTTTTCTAATGTTATATTTCACTGAAAATAAGACATATTTCTACAATTGTAAGATTGAAAATTGTTTTTCAGTAAACTGTTAAATAACATGTCATATCACTTCAGATTCATGGTGAAGTGTGCATCAACTGTGGAGCATGTCCTTAATAGAAACAAAAGGCCACAGAGGACAGACACCCTGTGCTCAGTGTGTTTATATCAACAGACAACACCAGAGAGCCAAAACATGCAATGCTGCATCTCGTGCAATACTTTGCCAAAGGGTTTTCTGTATCTGCACACACCCCCCCTTCCATGAAAATTTGGATATTTTCTCACCACAATCCACTATCATGTTTGACTGTCATTGGACCACTGTGATAAAGTACTGAAAAGTGACTTAGAAAGGCATCTTGGGTTTCTTGTGTGTAAATGTATGCAGAAAAAATATGTAAACAGTCACCCTGGGGTTTGTACGTCACACATTGACGAATCTGACTGCATCTGTAATCTGCTGCAGTCAATTGTCATCGACTGTAATTTTAAGTATGTGACAAGAAACTCAAATATCCTCAAATCTGTGTCAAAAATGTAGACTCCTAATTAAAGCCAGAGACTAATAGATTTTGGACATCACCGGTCAAAAATTCCATAATTGCATCTAAACATATTGTAATTCAAGGAGCTTCTACCTTTTCTCTGGATTCTGTTTTCTAGCTGTAGAAAATCACCTTGTAACAGGAGGTTTTGGCTGCTGATTTCTGAGACATGTGGAGGGATAAATGCGCATCTTAATTCACTTTGTGGCTAAACACATAAGCTTGGAGAAGAAACGTCACTTTTATAAAGCAGTTTGACCCATCTGTAATCTATGCAGGTGTAAAAGAAATAACTACAAACAACATTTAGATGAATTTTATAATCAGTGGGTTATATGGTTGTATCACTCAAGAATCTCTCCAGTGAAACTGACTTAAAAGAACACCCCAATTACTAATTAGACTAGATTTTGGACTGGGAGATAAGGTAAATTATGATGAAAACAAAAGAACACAGCACTGTGTATTAACACCAGATTACATAGCTGCTACTTTTGTAAAAGCAGGATTTTCTTGCCTTCCAGACACACCATTAATAAATCCCAGGAGTCTTGGCAGACAGCCAGGGGATCAGCGAACATTACTACATCGTAAGCAACTGTGCACATATACATATTCTACCACACAAAGAAAGACATTAGCTAAGCTGGTATATTCGGACAAAAGCCAAGTTATCCTAGAGACAACAGGTGAGCAAGTAGTGCAAAGGCTATAGGTGTAAGGGTACACAGAAAGCATGGTTTGATGGGAACTCATGGGATTTGGACAATTATTTTTTCACCATTCTCTTCAATCAAATAAAAAAGGAGCAACATTTTCATAACACATTTAAATTGAAGCGCCAAGTCAAGTAATACAATTTCAGCATTGAAGAAAAGGTTGAAGAAAGTAAGGCTGCTTTTTTTTTCTCCTGTTGATAAGATAAACAAAAACTACTATATTGTGTGAGCAGAGAATTCTGTAGAAAGGACAGTGATTTAAGACACCTAGCGCAGGTTCCCACATCAAACATGTTTAAGAATATTGCCATAATGTCATTTTTCCAAGATTTTTTCCAAATAACTGTCAAACTGTCCAAGTGGAACTTGGGCTCTACAGATTGTGTTTGGTGGGAACAGTGACACTGAAAATAAACACAAACAGCAAACATACCAAAAGGAAATGTCCCACTGAATCAAATGTTTCATACTGAAATATTTTGGTAAAAATAAACAGTCAAGGCAGGCAAAAGAAAATACTTGGAATGCTACTACTACATCTATTTAATGGTAAGGACTTAATCAATTACACATTTTCTTCAATGATGTAATGAGAAACTGTTCAAATTGAACCTAAGAGGATGAATTAACTGCCTTTTAACTGTTGATGTTAATAAACTTTGAAGACACAAGAAACATTTAGAATTTATTCCTGACTGACTTTCAAGGAGCAGTAGTGCTTGACATTTCAAAAGACCAGCAAAAATGATATATTTAATAATTAGTCTATTCTTATTTGTCTGGCAATAGAGTGGAACAGCTGCTAAGTTGAACACTGAAAAAGTTTTCATGTCCTGAAACCCAGGACAGTACAAGTTTCTGCTTTTTTTCCATTAAAAACAGTCTTAAGTGAAAACAACATAACCGCCCCCATACATTTTTAAATGAATGCCCTTCACAGTACAGCTGCAATAACGAGTTGACAACTAATTTAGTCATCAACAGATCGTTCACCAAAGTCATCAAGCCTAACATTAAATGTAATATCAGGCTTTGTTTTTATTATTCACAAAATGTTCTTTTGTTTAAGAGGAAAAAGGGGATTTACCTGTTGCTTTCAATATTTGTAGAATATTAAATAATGAATTGAATATTTCCTTAAACTTTGTTATGCATTTTAATTGTTGAGCACCTATTGTTCTTGA
Source organism: Ostorhinchus cyanosoma (assembly GCA_029814465.1). Lineage (NCBI taxonomy): Eukaryota > Metazoa > Chordata > Actinopteri > Kurtiformes > Apogonidae > Ostorhinchus > Ostorhinchus cyanosoma. The sequence continues at coordinate 27,641,881 of JAPTYQ010000018.1, forward strand.
AGAAGAAAAGAAAATATATTTTACTGCTGCAATAATCATACTGAAAATAAGGGCCATTGTTTTTTGGGGTTTTTTTTTTTTTTTGCAGTTCATAATCTGACTAGTCGTTACAGAAGTTGTTGACTAGTCAACTACTGAAATAGTCATGAGTTGCAAACCTACTTTGCTGAGGCCAGCTTTTTTTTTTTTAAATAATAAAGTTGTGACACTAAAAATCCCATAGCTGCTTCATAGGGAATTAAAGTAATAAATAACAGTTAAACTGTCCAGTGCAACTAAATTAAAGAAGCTTTCAACTTTCATTATTTTACTGATCGAGATATTATGAGCAGCTTGTGATCAATGTTGCCACTAAATGTTTCTCAAAATGTAAAAACACAATAGTTACTGGAAATTCTAGTGTTGATCACTTTTTCTCATGTTTATTAATCAGCACACAAAGTATTGTCTCATTGAACCCAAGAGATAACCAACAATCTGACAGTAAGTTTATACAGTGAATGTAATGTGCTATGTAGACTTTTAAAGGAAGTGGTATACAAAAGAGGTCTTACATGACTATTCTACATGTCTGAGTTTTCGGGGGACAGATGGAATAGAAATGTTATAAAGTGTGTATGTGCAGCAGTAACTCTACTGGTCGAGCTCTCTGGTTTCCTCACTGTGATCTGGCAATTCCGATGCTCTATAAGGTATAGTCCAGAAACTGCTGCGTTCTCAATCTCATTTAGAGAAGAGCCAGAGAAACAGTGAAATTATACACTATGTTACTAGTCACAATAGATGTGTATCGAAACAATATAAGAAAATAACTCTTAATTGATAACCACCCTCTCATGCATCATTAAAAGTGAGTAACCTGATCTGTTTGTTTTAAATGCAAGACCACGCAGGGTAGAAACATGAGCCATTATTATAACAATGATCTGATAGCAGATGGCCATACCTGGGATCATGATTACCCCCACATAATAATATGCAAAAGAACAAATATCCCAAACACAATCTAATTATTCCAAGGGCCTCGTTGTATAAGCATTGTATAAAATTTTAGGAGTATACAAATATGCATACATCTGACTACCGATTTGCAAAATTGTATTGATTCTCAAACAGTGTTGATTTTGAAGACAGGAAAGATATATGGATATATTGTCATTAATGCTCTGATAAATTGACAACAGCATAATCCGTAATACAATTAGTGTGTGTGTCTGTCTATGTGTGTAAAAAAAAAAAAAAAAAGTAAAATGGTGTACAGCATACCATGGTGGTCCTAATTTGGTTCATAAACCATATCAAACCCTACTACTGCTTCCTCTTATTGCGACAGTAAAGGTTTACCAAATAGGAGACAGACTTGGAACACTGCTAGGGAGCAATATGAGAAGACTGTTATACTGAAGTATTTTATAGTTCAAAGTGACGCTTTACAATTAAATTTGTTTACTGTCACAGCCTTGGACAGTTTAGTGCAACCTCTCCTGCAGCCAGTCTCCACCATCTCAAAGGACATCATTATCACATCTCCACATGTGGATTTAAGAAAATAAAGTGGGTTTCGCTCACTTACTTGTGGTAAAGCAGTGTTAAGCTGTCTCTGCAGTGAGTCCCTTTCATGGCTAACTTCATGCAGTTTGCCCTGAGTCAGGCCCAGATTCTCCTGGGTCTCTCTCAGAGTCTCAAGAAGACGGTCCCTCTCCTCCAGCATGGACACCATCAGAGACTCAAAATGACCTTCTGAGTCTGACTGCAGTGGAGACCCAGAGCCCCGCCGCCCACTTCCTCCTCCGGGCCCTTCAGCCTCACTGATGGTGGGCATCACCTCGCACATCATCTGCCACAGCAAGAGAGGAAGAAAAGACAATGAGGAGAGCAGGCACAAACCAAAAGTACAGAGCCATCAAAACCAACACATGGTAAACTGCAGTTTTTCATCTTAATACAGTACATATTACTTTTAACAAGTTTTCCTGGCTCTCCAGCAGAAAGCTACAAAAACCTTGGAATCCTACAAATGTCTTCCACATGTATTCTTAACATCTCTTTTTCCAGGAAAGGTGATACAGTCAGTAAGTACGTAAAACAGTCAGTAATATGCATTTACTTTCTATGTATAGTGGTGGCTTGTGTAGAAATAAAGTGTATTTTTTTATTTATCTTATTAGGACAGATGCTGTATACCTGCTTGGTGTTGTATTTCTTTTTTTAGAAATGCACCAGTACCTTAAATGCCAATTCAATTTCCTTTTTTAAGCAAAAATGAAATTACAATACACACAGTATAGGCAAATCTGAAGACCTCACTGGTACAAAAGGGAGGGAAATTACTTCTGCTTATTGACTAAGCAGAGGGTAAAAAGAGCCAAATCAGCTGAATGTTCTTACTGTTTTAACTGATCATCAACATCTAAAGGAATATTTCATGGTCTTGTTAAATCGTAAACAGTCCTCTAATGTACAGTATGTGGCCAACAAAGCTGTGTTGTTTGGAGCGTATTGTATAGTGCTACATCTAACAACAGCTGGGCAGGAAGGTTTAAGGAATTAGAGCCACTCTCCACACCAAGGGGCTTATGTCCTGTAGACAGACTGCTAGACCAAAAAAAAAAAAAAAAAACAAGAATCATGTGAGCTGGATTTCACATACCTACAAGGAATCACAATTTAGAAATGGAACAAATGGTGTACAAAGTGAACAGTACCCAGAGCTACCCTTATTCTTTGCACGACAAAACATAAGGCGATGAGATCCAACAGCCACTTTTTAATAATGTAATGGAAAAGAGTACCAATTTAAAGACTCGGTGAATAGTGTGTGATGTGTTGGCTTTAGTGGTACTGAGAAGAGTGGTTAGGGGGAAAATATTTAAATGAAAGTTGCTACTTTTTTCAATGCATGCTGAAAAATAAACATTTCAAAATAATATGACAATTACTTTTTCACCACATCATGCAGCAAAACTTCCTACACTTGAGCTCAGTGATTGGTGGTATAAATTAATCAACTAGCCAACCTCAACTGCCAACGGTAAAACTTACACGTTTAAGAGATTACCATCACGTCTTGTGGATAGGGACAAACTTAACCTAATTTAGCAGAAGCAAAACAGAAACCCCAGCCTCCATATCGAGGTCAGGCTTGAACGGTGTTTGAGGGGGAGGGGTCACTCAGCATCCATGGGAGGGAGTGACAGATGGTGCATCAATGTAACTTAACAAGGACATGCCATACGTCAAAAGGTAAAGCTGACAAACCAAGATGTGGAATCAGAAGCTTTGACATTTGGCAAAAACTTAAACCACATGTTAAGGTTTATAGAGTATTTTCTAGGTAAGCAATTAACTTACAAGCCAATCAAGTGTGCCAGATGTCTGTGAGCACAACCACTTGCTACACATATCACAGAGATGTAACCTGTAGTAACTGACTCATCTAGTATCAGACTAGTCAGTTCACAGTAGCTTCAAGCAGATTCAGAGGAACAGAGATTACTTGATGGATTAATCAATTCCAGTGAAGTAACGCCGACAAAATTAATTCACAGTATCAAGTCACCTAAATTAGTAACATGTTATACCAGCCTAAAGTTATGCAACATTCATATATTTGACCTTACCTTTGAAGAAAACCTTTATCCACAACTCCTTTATAATCCGCGATATTTTAGGATGACAAGTGAAAGTCGTGCAGTGTTTTACGGTTGATTAAATGTACCAAATGCCAAAAAAATCCACAGTCCTTCAAAAAACATAAAATCCACTCAGGGTCTGGGATTCATTAAGGCTTCTCGGTAGAGAAGGATAATTTCTTAAAGGCCTCGGAGCGAAACCCACGTTAAGTGAGTAGGGGGGCAGTATTCCAAGTTTGGCCGGCTAACTCTACGTTAGCAAGCTAGCATTAAGTAAGCTGGTGATTCGATCATTGCATATCTGGATGTGAGAGTAAAGTATCTTATCGTTGCTTTACAAAACAAACGATCATCTTCAAAATTGAACTTCAGTGACCAAAACAAAAAAAACAAAAAATGTACGCAGATGATGACACAGTTATATGACGCTGAAAACTGTTTTAGCCTTGCTAGCTTTAGCTAACTTCAAAAGCAAAATTCTTTGGCTTGAACTCAGTATTAAAGTCGACAGCTAGCCAACGTTAGCTACTAGCCGGCTAGATAGCTAATGCTTGCTAGTTTCATATATTAACTTAGCTAAGAAAACCGTCAAATAGTTCTCCAAGTATGGGCTCTATTTTGTATAAAAGTAGACAACATGATAAAATCTTTATAGTTTCTTTAATCTTACATAGTCTCGGACAGTAAAAAGAGTAAAAAACCCTGACATAGGTGCCCAAAGCTCAGCTGTAATGATTATTCTATCAAGTAACGTTAGCACATCAGCTAATGTTAGCTTCCCGTCGGATTCGGTGGAGTCGCGTCACCACATCTCGGCTCGACTCGGAAACTTCCAGCTAACATTAAACGTTAGCGAGGCTCTTGTCCGTTTGGAAATCCCAAACTGTAGATAAAAAAAGCTATATTCCCCTCGTTTCCACCCAGTTCCTCGTATTCCCTCGGTATTTCCACCTAAAGGTCCGTCGGTCCGGTCCTTCCCTGTCGCCACTGCCTGCCAGCCTCGGCAGTCGGGACAGCCAATGGAGGCTCTGTGTCGCTAGCACTTTTCATTAGCTCGTAGAGTGAAGAGAGCGCTTCCCAGGTTGGCAACAGGAGGAAAGGGAACGGGCTGCAGATCTGTAAAGTTCCTGTAGGGATTTCATACTCACTCAGGTAAGCATCCCCACAGTTAAAATTAAAAACAAAGCACCACTTTATGTATTTACACCAATTCTTTTAATTCAGTCAAATGCGTGCTATCAGCTGTCTAAACTAAGTTTATCCACAAATTGGCCTTTTAAATTGTCCATGTTTAAACCATACTTTAGGCTGCACTGTACTACTATTATAGGTTATTTTATTGAAAACTTTTACAATACAGATTATAAATTCATATAGGCTATTATGTAATATATAAATAATATATTTTATATATTAAAAATTTCATATGTATTATATCATAATATAGACCTATTTTTTTTAATCTGTATAATATAACATTATATATGTTACATTATAATATAATATATTTCACATATAGTTCATATATTCAATGTAAAGTCACCCGTCATATGTAGCCAATTTTATCCTTTTAAAATGTATTCACTTCTTACCAATTCCAACTGCAATCAGGAGTCTAGACCGACTATTTTACGGTAAAAGAAAAATAATAATTATTATTGATATTATTATTGTTATTATTATTATTATTATTATTATTATTATTTAAACAAGATAATTCATTGTTTGATTATGTATTATTTTAATCAATAATAAAGAAAATCGTGCCAGAGGTTTGTGTAAGACTCAGAAAATATGCCAAAATAAAGTTGTTGAATTTGTCAAATGGCCAGTATAAATACATTACAAATGTTACACGTTTTTCCTTGTGACCTACATTCGGTTGCAGAAATTGCTCAGAAAACAAAACAGACCAACAGAAAACAGATAAATTGCGCCATCTTGTGATATCAGCGTGAAATGACACAGAGGAGGCGCAGTGAGCGGCAGTGTCATTTAACCAGGGGACTCCAGACACGTAGTCATCTGAGTAAAGCTCCCAAACATAAGCCTGGAGTTGTAGTAAACTGAACACACTGTCCAATAGGTAAAGCTTCAGGTACAAACTTGCAAATAATCAGTTTAGCCAATATTTTAAAAGGACATAAATTGTGGTATCTACAGGTCTGTCAGAGCATTAAAGTTTCCTAAATTGGAGGTATTTGATCAGTCTTCATGGGTCTCAACTGCCATTTAGTGCAAGTAAGTATTTGAACAGTGACATAAACTGTACCATTTTGTGTCTGTAAACCATCATAATTCATCTGAAATAAAGCACTGAAGATATGATTAAAGTTTGAACCTTAGTCTCTGATTTAAATGGTTTTATTAAAAATATTGCATTAAAAATTAAACAATTATAACCATTTTACATGTAGTCCCTTCATTTTCAGAGCCTCCAAAGTTGGTCAGAGGATCATTCTAAATATGAGGCTTGTTTTTAATATTTAGATGAAAGTCCTTTGCAGTCATTGACGTCCTGAAGTCTGGAACCCATGGCCATCACCAAATGCTGAGTTTCCTCCTGGAGATGCTTTTCCAGGCCTTTACTACAGCTGCATTCTCTTGCTGTTTGTTTGTTTGTATGTGGGTCTTTGTGCCCTCAGTTTAGTCTGCAGTAAGTTTAAAGCTGCTCTGTTGGGCTGAGATCAGGTGACTGACTTGACCACGGGAAAACATCCTATTTCTTTACCTTCTAAAGCTCTTGTGTTGCTTTTCCAGTGTGTTTTTAGTCATTATCCATCTGTAATGTGATGCACTGCCTGTGAGTTTTTCAAATTTGTCTGAATCTGGGTACTCCTGCTTCCTTCTAACATCCAAAGACATGCACTAATATGTTAATTAGCTAATCTAAACTGCCCATAGGTGTGAATGTGAGAGTGACTGGTTGTTCATCTGTATATGTCAACACTGTGATGAACTGGAGACACGTCCATGGTGTAAACCCCGCCTCCTCTGAGATGGACTCCAGCACCCCTGTGACCCCTCTGAGGATGAAGCGGTTCAGAAGATGACTGACTGAATCTGAGCAGAGGACAGACCTGCATCCTTCAGAATCCATCCAGTTTCTTCTATCATCAGTCACATCATCAATAAACACCAGTGACCCGGTTCCACTGGCAGACCCACATGTCTATGACATAAACACTGTCCACCATTTTATTTATTTATTTGGGACAGTGCATATTGTGTTGGGCACATGATGTGGTCTGATCTGGCTCATGAGTGGTTCCTTTCTTTGTCTACACTTTTACCATCATTCTGGTACAATTTATTCTTGGTTCCATCTGTCCAGAACACCTTGTTAATCCTCTGAAGGCGTCTGTGGATCGTAGACTTTAATAATGATGCACCTACTTCCTCAAGTGTGTTGTGGTCTTGGCTGGATGCTATAAAATGTTCACTGTGGGTTTTTTTTTCTTTTTAAGAATGTATTAATTAATGTTAATATACATTTTAAGAATGAATGAGTGATATTGATTTCAACACTCTTAAAGTTTACACTATCTGATAGATTTATTGTGGGTTTTTTGGGGGGGGGGTCAGCCAAATGACAGCCTCCTTCACTTGCATTGGCAGTTTTTTGGGCCATATGTTGAGAATTTATCGTAAATTGATCATTTGGAATGAACTCTAGACCCTTTATTTGCTTCATTTGTCACAGAATACCCAGGGAACAGGGCACATCTGTACATGAAGCTGCGTGTCAGTTAGTGCTCCACTTACTTTGGAGCGTTTGAAAATGAAGGAAATACATTTAAAAAGCTTTTAATTCCTAAATGCAATTAATGATTTAAAGCTGAAAGTTTAGACTTTATTTTGATTGTTTCATTTCTAATCCACTGTTGTGATGTACAGAGACAACATTACAACATTTGTGTCATTGTCCAATTACTTATGGACCTGACTGTGTTTAGACATCTTTTAATATCTTTTTGTTAACGTGAGATGATGTTTTGTGTATGTTATAAAGCTTTGGAACTACCACTGAACCTTAAACTGTCTTTTTCTTATGCCTACACTTACCTGTTGTAAAATATAGATCAATATAGATAAACTGGAATGTCTTCCTACGTTACTGAGGGTCTCCATTGGGATCAGTAAAGTTAATCTGCATCTGTATTTGTTTTCAACCTGCTGCTTTTATCTTTTTATTTACATACAATGTGTAAAAAAGATGATTTGCATGAAAAATACAATCTCAGATTTAATTAGAAATGGTGTTGAAAAGGTCTGAAAAACATTACATAACTATAGACACTGTGCAAAGCGATTATCTTTTCACTAATTAAGAGGTTTTCTGTATTTTTGATGCAATAAAATTGTTATTCTTATATTTTGCATATTTTACACAGACCATCTGCAAAAGATAAACCATGGAGTTGATAGAGTTGCCATTCACAAATTTAGCAGCGGTTAAGACAGGGTGATTTAAATTTGCTTTAAGGAAAGTACTTTAATCCATACATTAATAGAAATGCTTCTTGTGAGTCTTTCTTAGAGTTGTGAAAAATAAAGCAGCATACATCCTCTTTGCATTCATGGTTTTATGTGTTTGGAGATTGGAAAGAGATGCCCTGATTCCAAGACTTCTATTCAATCTTGTCTTTTAAATGCACTTTTTTTATTTTAATGTTAATTTTAATGTACGGTTTTAATATAGTTAATGTATTTATCTCACTCTGTTAATGCATTTTAAAAAGCACATTTTATCTCAGATTATTTTAATGTTTTCCACCCCTTTTGTGATTTTTAATGTCTTTTCTTCCGTGATCTTTTTTTTATGCCTTTGTAAAGCACTTAGAATTACCCTTTATATGAATAGTTACCTTGCCTTGCCTTGCCAGAATCGAAAATGATTTAATTCAAGTGTAAAACAATTCCACTGACCTATTATCCATTTACCAAGGTTATAATAGTTTTGGATTTTTCATTATAGTTTCGTTTTATTGAGTTTTTTCTATTTCAGTTAGTTTTAATTCATTTTTAGAGCAGATTTGCTAGTTTTTACTAGTTTTGTTTAGTTTTATTCAAAATGCTTAGTTTTAGTTTAATTTTATTTTTTTCATATCTTTTCTCTTCCTCGCTGTCGTCTTCATATAAACTCCAAACAGGACTCTTTCGCCCAACTTCCGTCTCCATGTTTCCAGGTCGAGTGGGGACAAGAAGACTACTCACAAGTGACGGACCATGAAGTACTGTTTGGTGTCACCAGAAAAAAATTACATGAGCAAAATAAATCGATTTAATATCAATCCCACATTGACAAAGACGAAAACAAAAACGAAGAGAATTTTATTCGTAATTTTTATATATTTTAGTTAGTTTTGTAAGCACACAATACAGTTCCAATTAGTTATCGTTTTTTCTTTTAATTATAGTTTTTATTTATTTCAGTTAACAAAAATGTTTTTTCAGTTCTACTTTTTGTCATTTCGTTAGTTTTTATTAACCATAATAACCTTTCCACTTGC
>JAPTYQ010000018.1:27736461-27762481 GCA_029814465.1 Ostorhinchus cyanosoma
GCAGCTTTTCTGCAGCAGTGAAAGCAAAAGTAACTTGAAGATGACTAAAAACGATCCTTAGAGGTGTTCAACAATCAATCTGTATCTAACAGTGTTTGAACAGAATATTACTACAACTTCAGAATCATTTGGATTAATTTAGTCCTGGAAACTGTTGTAATTAATGCTGCTTTATATTCCCTTTTTCAGCTTAACTACAGTAATTAACTATTGCTCTAGAAGAGGACAGACTCTGCTGCTTGTGTGTTTGGTGAAAGTGAAAGTGAGGTTCATTCTTTTGTTGTACTGTCAATCAAGTTAAGTTCATTTATTTTAGTTTGATAATTATAAAAACTTGACTTGTAATTTATTGGCTTTTTGTTATTGTAATCCACATGTTTTATTGTGTTTTTCTTTTGCTCAGTCTTTATGCATGCACATTTTTTTCCTAGCACTTTATTCTGTTACTGACTTTACTGTTGAATTTCCCCGTTGTGGGATCAGTAAATTCTAATGGAATATATTGTCATTTTGCTGTATGATCTTCAAAGTGTTCTACAGTGACTATGAGTGAAGGATACAGTGAACAAGTGGTCGTCCGATGTAGACGGACTCAGCGATGGTCTCCTGAAGTGTCAGCTGTGTCGGTTTACTGTTCAGCTGCTCCTCCTTCAGGCTGCTCTTACTCTTGTTCTTCTGACCCATTGTTCCCCAGAGTCGGTCCTGAAGGGATGGAACTGCTGTGTCAGAGAGGAGAGGGACAATTTTACCAGTTACACAAAAGTGACACACTAAAACCTTCAACAGTTCATTTCAATATTATCATGTTGTTCTTCAGGTCAACCTAAAATGTTCTTCTTCTAGTTGAGTAGGTGAATTCTGCAGCTGAACAACATGTGTGCAGAGGTGTGAAAGTCTTTCACACCTTTTCCTTTACCGGATGTTTCTTCTGCCGAAACAAAACAAAGCTTCTCTGCTCTAAGGAAAGTTTTAATGCGCAGTAACATCCTGTAACTTGGTCTGCTATTGCATCAGCAGAGTTTGCTTTCGGATTCTACATGATTTCCAGTAAGTGGCCTTTGGTTTGAACAGAAATCAGATGTTGCTGCTGCTGCAATTTGAAACCATACCCCAGCATTTCTAACATTTTCAACTTTTGAGGGAGCTCACCACTGCCAAGGGGTCTGATGACTCGTCCTGACCTCTGACCCACAAAGCAGCGATCTTCTTGCTGTTCAATGTTGGCATCATCTGTAGAAAAATACAAAGAAATGCTTTTTAAACTCACCCTTCATTATTCTCACAAATCACGTTTTAACATGCAAGTAAAAACAAATAGAAAGGCACTTCCTTGTGCATAAAAATTTAATGATCAGAGCTGTGAAAGTACACAGTATAGAGTTAGTAATGACTTTAACTGAGATGAACAGTTTTAGCTTAAACTAAAAACACATGGACTAGTTTGATCCTGCATCCTGACTGATGATTAAAACCTGTTCAAAGCACCAATAAAAACCTTCTTCTCTGTCTTATTTACATGCCAGAAAAGACAACAGCTGACTGTTAATGGATTTAAAGCAAACTCTTTTAAAATATCCAGCTTTTTAAGTTATTTATTTATTAAAAAAAAAACAATTATAGTGTGTAGATGCATTTCATGTCACACTTTGGTATCTACGGTTTTTTGCTATCCCCTTATCTTATAAGGAACCAATGTCAGATTTTGACCTTTGACCACCAGTGATCATCAAATTTAGAACAATCTTGCACAAGATGACATGATAACATAACACCTCATAGTCATAGAGGTGTAAAAAGCACTGCTTCAATGGTCACAGATCTGTGCAGCTTAACAGAGTGAAAGAAAGAGGAGGCATGAACTGACCTTCACTGCTAAAATCTGCACCTCTGTCAAGAGGGATTATAGGAGGGGAAGTCTGGATACCCGATTTGTACCACAGAAGAAGCAAAATACGGAAAACCGCCCTAAGAAAGGAAATGTGGACACAGAAAGGAAACTGTTAGACCATAGATCACATAGTATTTCATATCAAACATTACGACAAATATGGATTCCTAGGTTGACCCCAGAAATCTAAAATCCAAAATATAGAAGCAGCACATTTAAAGTCAGACATGTTTACACAACAGAGTCAAAAGGATGTGGACACATAAATCTGCATTATAATGGCAGAAAAAGACAATTAGACAATCAAAAACAATGGTTATGCAATCCAGTACTAACTCCTGTGTATATCATGTGACTAAAACAGACAGAAAAGAAAACATGGAATGAATGAAAGCATTGTTTTTGTCAGTACAATGCCATAGATACTGATGTAAGAACTGAAGTGATTTTGTTTATTATCAAGGAAACATGGAAAATGACTAGGTATCAGCTCTAAAATTAAACTCTTATGAGCTATTTTTTTTTGTTATCATTATATTTGTCCAAACAAATGTACCTTTAGTTGTATCAAGCATTAAAATGAACAAGAAATTGAAGAAAACAAGGGTGGTTTAATAATTTTGTCCATGTCTGTAGACCAAATGTAAGCAGAAGGATGTGGATCAGGACTCTGTTTGTTCTTCAATAGCAGTGTAAATGCAAATGTATACATTGTAATACTCTTATATTGGGAATGGACCCAAGGAAGACGAGTCTCTACTTTGGTAGAGATTAATGAGGATCCTTTAATTAAGAAATAAAAAAATAACAGGCATTTCTAAAATAAATCATTCAACAGGTCACAAGGGAAAGGCATCATACTTAAAAATCTGAATGAGTCCGATCACCAGCCAACGTCCAACTTCACCCCACACTTTACAGGCTCCTACCTCCAGGAAAACCTCCACGTATTCCAGCACAGACAGCCATGTCAGGAGTTTCTGCTGGGATAGAGACTGAACAAACACAACACACAGCAGGAGGGAAAACCAAGGAGAACATTCATTTATCTGCTTTCACTCATCACATCTGTCTCTGCTGAAGACTGAACTATGTTTTCTGTAACAGTGCTGTTACATTTAGTTAAATCCTAGTCAATGCCTCTCCATTTTCTTTCTTTTCTTAAACAGATATCTGAGACCAGACAACCCAAACACTATCAGTGCGTCTGTCTTAAGGTGCGGTCCTGTACTTCTCTTCATGTTTATGATGACACTGCAGCAGTACTCACCACAGGGATCGCACATTTGAGGCCTTTCCGCAGAATGCTGTCATTGAACAACACCAAGAGATTGGAGGCTGAATACACTAAAAAACATTAGAAGTTGAAGAAGAAGTGTATTAATCTGAACAGTAGAGAATATACTTAACAATATTAACCACATTAAATAAGTATAACGAAGGTGTTTCTGAAAATACATTCACTAATGCGGCCACACACTCCAACATGGTACAGTTTAATGATTAAATATCACTGATTTACACTCCTGACAATGTGGTATCATAACATGACTGTGGTACTCAGAATATCTGGATAAAAGTTACATTACATCCATCGGGGTTGGGTATAATTTGAGTTTGACACTAGTACTGTAGGCCTACTTTTTAAATGGTACTGACACCTAAATAATGCCTGAACCAATAATTAAAAAAAAAAAATCCATAAAAGAAATTGAGCCATCACACAACCTTATAGATCAGGGGTGTCAAACATGTGGCTCACGGGCCAAAACTGGCCCACTAAAGGGTCCACTCTGCCCCGTAAGATGAATTTGCAAAACTTATACTGAAGATATTAATAGTCAAGGATGTCAAACTCATTTTACTTCAGGTTCCACATACAGAGCAATATGACCAATGTGAAATTTTCTTCTTCAATTAATGTGAAAAAGCTAAAGTTATATTATGAAAATATTTACATTTACCAACTAGAAAAGCACTCGGAGAGCACACACCTCCGCCGAGGCAGACCCCCCAGCCCTAGTAAATAATGACCTGAGACATAATGTTGTTGAAATTGTACTTATTTATTTCAGGTTGTACATGGTTGCTCAGGTAATTTGACTTTTTTCACAGTAAAACAAAGAGAAAATCTTTGATTATTACTTATAAGGTTTTATGCTTATGATTTCACTGGTTGAGTCCACATTAGACTGTATGTGGATCTGATGTAAAATGAGTTTGACACCTCTGCTATATGTAATGAAGTGATACTTTCGATATGAGAAACAGTTTTTTTTCTAAAACACTACACTTTTACAATCATCAAATCCCTGCAAATGCTATGTGTTAAAGGAAATAAATGCTGAAAAAGAACTAAATCATCATTACCAGAACCATAAAACTAATCTGGGTTCAGTTTTTCCTCCCACTTGATTATTTTGCTCATTCCATTGAAAAAAGGAAGATGATTTAAAAAAACAAATCACCTCAAGTGTAAGGTTAACTGTGAAACATGATTTAAATTGAGAAATTATAGATTTGGAGTTTAACATAATCTATGTTGAAAGTAAAAATAAAAAAATGTGAACTGAATTAAATCTCTCTTCATTAAAAAAAAGTTTTTAATTCGCTGCAACTTTTATAGCAAGACTTCTAGCTGCTGAAACACACACTAAAAAGTAATGGTTATAATACTAACTTGTGACACTCTTATAGTTATTTATTTGTGTGTGTAGCTGACCCATTAACCTTTACTTACCCAGTTCAGATATTTCATGGGACTCTGTAAAACGACCTGCAAAATAAAAGTTATAACATTCCGTGAATCATGATGTGACTCAAGGGGTAAAAGTAAAAGAATTATGCGCCGCAAATGTAAATGTGTGCAATGAATTGAAAGTGAAACTAAAAACGTGCAACCCTACGTTCTATTTAGTTACGTGCAGTTTAAAATGAGCCGTGATTGTATCATTTACAACAAACGGACAAAGTGAAAATCTTTGATTCACTAACCTGCTATCAGGTAGGACAGTGTCCGTACAGTGTTTTCCAGTTGTGCAGTGGCAGCTGGATTTCTCCGCACATACTCAATGTAGCGCTCATAAAGACGCGTCACTTTGTCTACGTATTCTTTAATGTTCGCCATTTCAGGTCTAACCTACAACGCAATTTAAAAACAACTCTTCATTTAACCGCAATGTTAAGAAAATTACAGCTATTTTGCGGTGTTTAATAATAGTTTCGAATTTGTCCAACTTCTTTCACTTGCTATGTAAACACTTCCGCCTGACTGTACCGTCGGTGAAGTTCGTCCCCCCGCTGTCACGTCCAAACATTGGTTCCTGTTCCTACCTTGAGCATATAGTACACGGCTCCTCTTCCGGACACGTTATTGTTGCATCAGCATCCAACCATCAAACACTGTGGCAATGTCGACCTCAGGAGAGCCAGGTGCAGTATAGACTCTTTGATTTTCACCTAATAGGTCATAGTAAAAAATGTTTTTGAGACTTGTAAAATTTTAATTTTATGTGTTTTGGAGAACTGTCATAGCCACCAAGCTAACGTTAGCCGGCTAATTTGTAAAGCCAAAGCCTGCAGAGCCGCTTAGCTAAAGGTAACACTGTCACAGACCGACAAGCCAAACCCCCTTTAAAAACCCAGCTAGTTAGTTCTAGGCGTTATATGCTATAGCTTCAATCACGCAGTTCAACAAATAACATTAAAATTACATTTTGCACTGAAAAAAAGACTCCTTGTACTTCAGCATATGCACTGACACATGAGTTTTAAGACGTGACTCAAAGTTCTAAAGTGTTACAATTGCATGAGAAATTTCAGAAATGTTTGATCAGAAGGAGTGTTTTGTTTGCTAAACATTAAACTAAACAAGCTATTTTCTGGACAGTAAATTTTGACAAACTGTTTAAAAGGCTCAGTTAATCATTAATTATCTGAAACATAAAATAGCTTTAAATCAGGGCATTTACTCTATTCTCTTTGCATCACTTTATCCTAAATTGTTATTGTGCAGCTTCTCTTTACCAGGAATATTGTGTAACGGTCTAGGCATCTGAAGAGGTGTGTTTTGATCAATGAAGGCACATATACATACTGTCCTGGTGTCTGGATAAAGCTCTGTTTCATTGTTGCATTTCATATCATCCTGCTTTTTTTCTCTATCTTTCTCTACTGTTTTCAACATATTTTCTTTAAAAGAGGATGCATGTCCCACAAGTTAATTTCCCGTGCTGTTTCAGTGTTCATCAGAACTGACTTTCTCATCTCCTGAGTCTCTCCATCACTTTGGGATGTTGCTCTTTCAGTTTCTATATAAGTGTGTTTCTGTTTCGGTTTGAGTTCATCCTTTGGGTGGGTACATTTGGGTGGGCATATTAAATTACAGCTCATGTTTAAGTTTTGGTTTTATTCTTAGTGTTTGCTATTTTTGGCTATTATCATTAATTTGAGTTTCACTCTTAGTACTCTCAGTCATTTTAGTTCCACATGTTTTACGTCACTGTCCACTTGGAGCCTGACATTTGGTTACTGTAGGCACATGTTTGTGTTTGCAGTGACCAAATGTCACAATCCAGCACCACGGCCAGAGACACTGTGTGTTAATATAAATGTGACACAGCTAACTTCAGGTGCATACATCTGCAAATAATATTAAAATTCATTTTTGCACTAAAAAGAGATTTTTGTTTTTAACTCCAGCGCATTAACTCTTCATTTTAATACGTAACTCAAAGTATAGAAGTGTTAAAACTGCATAATAAACTGTCATTTAAGAAATGTTCAAAGTAAATGAATGGGTTTTTTTGTTTGTTTTTTTAGCTAAACATGATCCTGAGGGCTGGTCCTAGAGGGTATATTTTTACAAATAGTTTCAAAGGTTCAGTTAATGATTAATGACACTGGTTGACAAGTACAAGCCCTCCAGAATAAATGTAGTGAAACTTTTATTGTGTAAATGTACATAAACCGATATATGTGTAGTGACACTTTGTATAACAGTCTAGGCTGGACATATGTGTTTGTTTGTGTATATTTTTAAGAAAGATTGAAAATATTTTGGGTACAGAATTTTATTTGTAGTATGTTTTCTCATAAGTAATATTACCTTTTTATTCATGTAATCATATTAGATTTTATTTTCACTTTTACTAAATTGCATCAGCCTGATCTGTTAGTTTCTGTTTGACAACTTTCACTCCCTCAATGGTCAGGAACACATGAAATATATTAGGCATCTGTGCATTCAACATATTAATTCAATAAGCACTCCTTTTCAAGGGACCTAATTTATTTTTTATCCTGAATAGATTACACCAGTTTTTGAGAAAATGTTCAACATGTTACATCACCATAATAATGTGAATTGCAGCTCTACTCAGTGTTTTTACTTTTTTTTCTTCTTTTTTTTTTCTCCATCTGTAGGAAATACAACTGAGCTTCTGTAAATGTTATTGAACTCAGGCTGGTGATTTAGTGGCTCAGTGACTGGATTTCGCTCAGTTTCATTGTTATCTTTCATCCCCCTGCCTTTTTGGCTGTGTCTTTCTCAACTCCTTTTTGACATATTTTCTTAAAAGAGCACTTCTGAGAACTTAATTTCCTCTGTGCTGTTTTAGTGTTCATCAGGGCTACCTGTTGCACCGTCTGTATCTTTCCATCAGTCTGTTTAATGATTTGATATCATACTCTAACAATGCGGCATCTTAACATGACTGTGCTACACAATACAGGGTATCCTAAAAAAAAAACTGACATCATTTGAGATGTCCATATCGGAGTGACTACATGTCAAGAGAAATTTATTTTGGACATAAAATGTTTTATTCTACAAATTTAAAATGAAAAATTCTGGGGGATGGTAATTTTATAATGTTCCAAAGTTATTACATATGTTCAGTGTGTGCGCTGCTTGTGACGCGGCACACATCAGGTCGGTAGTGGAGTCCTTTTTTCAGACACAAACAGCCTTCCTCTTGTAACTTCTAATGCTACGTCCGAATCTGCTTTCCTGTTGGCGCTTGTTTATGAAATTTTCTAACAAATTCATGTTGCGCATTCACATTTGACTGAGTACACAGAATACACAGAACGCCTTTTCTGTTGCAGTAAACGACATGTCTATCCTGAAAAAAGGACAATAAAAATTGTTACACTTTTTTGAGCAAAAAGAGCAAATACATTTTAAACAAATTATTAGGTGATTAAATTGTGTCAAATTTTTTTGGGACACCCTGTATATCTGAAAAAAAGTTTTAACTTTTAAAGTAGTACTGATACCTACATGATACTTGAACCAACACTTTTTAAAAAATCCCTAAAAGAAAATGAGCAATCATAAGACAATGCACCACATCAGTAAATGAATGGCAGTAGGTTTTGGTATACGACAACCCTATAGATAATGAAGTGATACTTTCGATATGGAAAAAGTTTTTTCTAAAACACTACACTTGTATAATCGGAAAATCCCTGCAAATGTTATATGTTATTGAAACAAATGCTGAAAAAGACCTAAGTCCACATCACCAGAATCATAAAACCCCTCTGGGTTCAGTTTGTCTCACACTTGATTATTATGCTGATTCCATTTACAGAAGGCAAATCTAGGATGAGTTTCTATGTGACTGTGTTTCTGTTTCAGTCTGAGTACATCCATTGGGTGGGTACACTTGGGAGGGTGCGGTTTTTATTTCTCATAATTATCATTATTTGGAGTTTCACTCTTCGTACTTTCACTGATAGTCATTTTATCCATATCTGTTTCCTATGTTTATGTCATAGTCCAGTCCTAGCCTGAAGACAGATGTTTGTGCTGTTACATCCAGCATCATGGTCACAGAGACTGACTTTTATTGGATACTTGTACTTGATTCTCACTGTTACCATAAATGTTTATAGTGTAGAAAAATATGAAGGTACTTCTGTTTTTGTTCCGTCTCTGGGTGCAGATCTAATTATCTGTCTTGGGCACAGAGTCTTCTCTTATCCAGGTTTAAGTGTTCTGATAGGGTTTGTGTTTTATTTCTGTGAGATTCAGTTGTATTTGGTGATCACTTCTCGGACCCTGTACCCCTTACCACTTATCTGTTGCCGTGGTCGTGTTAGCGTGTGCTCAGGCTTTTACAGCCTTGCCGGTAATTCTTTGCGACTATTTGCCCTTTTGTTTTTGCAGCCTTTGAGTATGGCTTCTTGCTTCAGATAAATGAGGAGGCCGCGCTGGCAGTGGCCCTGAATGACTACCTAACCTCACGCAGCTACCTGGCGGGGTACACCCCCTCCCAGGCCGACGAGAAAGCCTTTAAGCTCCTCCGCAGACCCCCAGATTCACAACATGTCCATGCTCTGCGCTGGTACAGACACATAGCAGCCCTGCAGCAGGACCTCAACACAAACAGCAGCAGTGAGTAGACAGTTATAGACAGCTAGACGTACCCCGTATTCAACAGCCTGAAGGTCCAGAGGGCAGGAAC
Organism: Ostorhinchus cyanosoma; assembly: GCA_029814465.1. NCBI lineage: Eukaryota > Metazoa > Chordata > Actinopteri > Kurtiformes > Apogonidae > Ostorhinchus > Ostorhinchus cyanosoma. The sequence continues at coordinate 27,745,822 of JAPTYQ010000018.1, forward strand.
AGTTTTCAGAGATGAGTTTAAGAGCAGCTCCAACTTGATCCTCTTCAAACATTCAAGTATACAATATGTGGCTTGAGTACAGTTTATCACTGTTTACACACAGTGAGTTAGTGCAGAAACATGTAGCAGGTGTTCACCTGGCTCTGCAGACCCATGACACAGTCCCTCCAGGAAGGTCTGGTGTTACTGTTGCTAGAGTTAATACAGATTTGACCAACCCCAGAGAAATACTTGAATTTTTTTTCCAGTCACTGCCGTTTTTCAAAGTTTACCAACTAGTCCTTATATAAAACACATCTTTTTTTTTTTTTTTTTTTGATGGGAAAAACTGCTATGAGATTGTACATTTTAGATCAGAACCCCCCACCCACCCATTAAAAAAAGAAAAAAAAGCCAGATATATCCCTGGAGGGACTGATAAGAGCACAGGAAGAAAAGTGTGCCATTTGTAGGAGATTTCTGTTCTCTCAGGTCGAAGCTGCATGTGATGGAAACATTTGTCGTCCCTGTTGTGTTGTGCATGCTGTTTGTGGCTTTGACAGCTGCTCGTCCTCTGCTTCAGAGTCAGATGATCCTGATTCCTGTATGTCCACAGTATTTGGATAATAGCAAATTAATTGCTTTTCTGACGTATCACTGAAACACAGCGAGTGGTGCCAGGCACAACAAACCCCGCCCCCTGCATGTATTTCACCCTTTAAGTAAATGGAAAGAGTTTGAAAAATCATAAAAAATTTGAACTTTGACCTACTTTTCCCAAAATGTAATGACATCTATTCTGGGTCAGTGGCAATCTGTAAACTCAGTTTGATATGAATGGAACCAATAATTTTGCTGTTTAAGTGTAAACAAACAACCAAAGTAACAATCAAACCAAGCTAAAAACAATACCCCTTGCCTCCCTTTCAGGGGTCGGGTCAAAATATGCAAAACTAATCAGCTCTCTTTTTAATGTGATGTAACTGAGCATAGACAATATGTCAAGATACATTTTTTAAGTATTCAGAGTCAAAACAGAAGCACGGCACTTATATTTGACAGGAAGCGTGAGTTAGAATAAGAATACATGGAGAAATTAAGCAAACGTCTTCGATGTGTTTGTGAGAAAATAAAATGATTCAAGCTCTAATCAGAAATGTTGTCTTTGTAAAGAAGAGGAAACGCATACTGTCATTTATAAACCAGGCAAACGTAAACACTCGTAGGACATTTTGGACGCTTGTCTTTTGTGATAAAATGTCAGTGTGTTTTGATAGCATTTGATGTGAGACTGCTGTGGAATGTGTAAACTAACCACATTTCTGTTGCGTTATGAAAAACGCCTGAAGAGCATGGGGTGTAAATCACATCCTGTTTGAACTGACCTGTTATGGCCCGAGTGTCTGTTTTTCTTTCATATTCTATATCTCTGAATATCTGGTATTCTTATTACACACTCTTGAATTTATCTTTCACCTTTTCCCCCTCTTAAAGTGAACAATACAAGATAGACTGTTGTAGTTTTGTTCCAGTGTTTTTGCTGATTTCAGTCTCACTCTAACACAGATTATTCTCTAATTATGTTCTTTCCTCTTTTTAACCAGTGTCTTGTTATAAATATTACATTCATTACATTAATAAACTTTTTGTATAGCCTTGAATAAGTGTGATGTCTTATTGGTAATGAAATAAGTCAGTACAACTTACTACTTACTTATTTTATTTATTAGGGACCATGTACAATTTTAAACATAAGGTTTGATGCATCGTACCAGAGTTAGCCTTTAGCTAATTTACATCTGCAGTCCCCACTAAGGGTTATAAACTACACACACACACACACACACACACACAAAAAAAAAAGCATCTTGAAATTCTTGAAAAAAAAGCTTGAAATCTTTAAGCATGAAGCTGATTATGGAGCAAACGGAATAATCCAGTGTAAAACAGTCATTGGAGTAAATGTTGGCTGTTTTGTTTTGTTGCAGTCAGAGGGAAGCGGGTGCAGCCTCCGTGGTCTCCCCCGGCGGGAACAGACGTCCCTCAGCTCAAACTCTACAACAGCCTGACCAGAACCAAGGTACAGCATGCACAGACTAAAACCTTTTACATAGAACAGGGGTCAGTAACTCTGGTCCTGGAGAGCCACTATCCTGCAGGTTTTAGATGTTTCCCTCTTCCAGCTCACCTGATTCAAATGATAAACCTACCATCAAGCTCTGCAGAAGCCTGATGATGACTGCCAGGTGTTCTGGAAGAGGAAACATTGAAAAGTCGCAGGATAGGGGCCGTCGTGGACCAGGGCTGCAGACCCCTGACGTAGACTGATCGTATTTTGTAATTACTCTCAAGAGACGTGTTGTTCCTACAAAGCGATGAGAGAAAACACCTTCTGTTTAGCGGTACACAAGTTTCCGTTACGATGTGCACATAGTTTCATCTCTTGAAACACTCGGTCAATTGTGACAATAACACTATTACAGCTTCTCGATTCTTCTGGTGGTTAAAGCCAGGACGGCTGGTTCTTTCTGTTTCATGATGAATATGTGTTGTTACCAAAGGAAGACTCGCATTTCACTGCATGCAGAGTTTCCTTATAAGGTAATGAGTGACGGGAAACACATCAGTGCACCAAGATACACACCAAAATTACATTTTATTTCAACTGTAAAGCAAAAATGTTTTAATCATTTGTAGGAAAACTTCCATCCCTGCAGGATTTCATCTAATGAATATTCATATAAAGTAATTTATCATTCATCAGTACTGATATTTAATTGTCAGTAATGAAAACACAGCCCTGATTGAAGAAACAAAATGATTTATTTATTTATTTTTAATCATCATAAAACAGTATTGTGTGCAAGTAAAGTTATTTGATACTTTCTTATTTAGTACAAATATATATGATGAGAAGTTGTTTCTCAAGAACTGAGGATGCAGACTTTTTAGTTGAGAGAATCATATAAAAATAGTCTGGTTGTAATGTCATACTGTGTCTTTTGTTTTATTTCTCTCAGTGTGTGTGGACACTCCACAGTGGGCCACAGCTATTGATATCATTAGAAGTGCTGTATGTATTGAACCTTTTTGGTAGCTCTGTCTGTGCTCTGATCAGGTGACCCATCATTCTAATATTTCAGGAGCCGTTTGTTCCTCAAAAAGGGAACAAAGTGACCTGGTACTGCTGTGGACCGACAGTGTATGATGCCTCACACATGGGACACGCCAGGTACACGGATGATTATTACAAGCGTTTAAAGACTCAGTGAGACCCATAAAGACACAACGCTACTTCTGTGGCGTTCCCGAATTAATGTTTTACTTAATTTAACCTTTGTTAAGTGATTTACCACCATTTATTATAATATTATCCTCTGTATTTGGCATTTTTTAATGTAGATCATCTATTTTCTGTATTTAATTCACCTGTTCCTGTAGATGTTCATTAAAGCTCAGAGTAAATTCAGAGGTTATTATATAAAAACAGAGAAAACTAAAGAGAAAGTGACTTTTTCACCAAAGATGTCAATAACTGAGCATAAAACAAGTGCCTCCATCCACTGTCATTTATCAAACAGCGTGGGTTTTACTGGTGAATCAGTGTTTTGGAAGACGTGTTTCTACAGTCACTGCTGAGCCTCTGAACGTTCTCATGGGTCATAACTGAGTATTGATAGGATGAGTGGATCAACAAGTATTAAACTGTTTAGATTAGTACGAACTACACCCATAAGTACAAACCAAATACTTCCAAACTGTATTTTATAGATTTGTTTTTTGTTTTTTTATTTGCAGATCCTACATATCTTTTGATATTCTGAGAAGGATACTGAAGGACTACTTCAAATATGACGTCCTCTACTGCATGAACATCACAGACATAGATGACAAAGTATGTGCTGCTCATTATCGGCTGACTTTTTAAGTTTTCAAGAAGGTCCTGGGTTGAATTCAAAAAACCTTTTATCAAGAGTTTACATGTTCTAAAGACAAAGACGTGCACTTATAGTTGAATTGATCACTCAAAACTAAAATCACCCATAGGTGTGAATGTGAGGGTGAATGGTTGTTCGTCAGCCGTGTTATAAACTCCACCTTCAGCCATTGGTACTGAGATAAACTCCAGGACACTGTAACCCCCTCAGGGTTCAAACAGTTCAGGAAATGAATGAATTAAATGCATTTTAAATTCATTCTGTCATGTACAGATGAAGTGCCTTAGTACATACTGTATATTTTTCCAGAGTTATTCCTTCATCAGAATCAGCTTTTATTGGGCAAACATGTTAAGACATATTATTACTATTTCAGTGGTTGGAATTATACTGAACATGTTTTGTCCAGTCTTACATTTATAGTCTAAAAGTCTTCAACAACACTGCTGTTGGTACCTTCTGTTTGCTTTGTGGTCTTCATGCTCATGTTTCTTTCTGTCAGATTATCAAACGGGCTCGGCACAACTATCTTCTGGAACAGTACAAAAAGAAAAACCCACAACCTGCCCAGATCCTGGAGGATGTCCTGACTACCAGAGGGGTGAGAACCAACACTTAATCAAACTTAAACCTCTGGTGATCAATCAGTAAGACTCAGTTAATAATACAGCTCAGGGTAAGAAAACTGCAGCTCACTTTTCCAGAGAATATGTGGGATCGATCTACTGTAATCTGTGTGAGACAAGAGAAGAACGGGGGGAAAAAAGATCAAATATATGTGATGACTGTCAACATTATGGTGATTTGTATCACAAATATAAATATAGAAATCACTGAACTGGAGTAAATTTGTGTTATAGCTGTATTATGTTATATTTATCTCTTTGGCTTTTAACTCCATGTGAGGGAGTAAATAAATGAAATAAATTGAGTTGATTATTATTATTCATGTAGCTACAGCTAAGCTCAATATATTTATAGAATATACAGGCCAATGAATCCAGAGTTACAGAATGATGTCAAATTAAAGAAATAAATCAAAACATTACAGCTTAATATAGTTCAGAAAAATTATGTGGATGATTGAAATGTTGTATTATCTTTATTATTATTTAATGTGTTGTTCAGCTCTCACTAATGCACATCAAATGAATTCACCTAAATCTCCTGTGTCTTCACCTCTGTTTGCAGCCCTTTAAGGACTATTTGGCTTCGACCACAGACCCGGATAAGAAGCAGATGCTGGAGCGGCTGGACGCTGCTGTTACTGCTGCGTTAGAGCCGTTACAGGCAGCGATAAACAGCAAAGCAGCAGATGAGGTGGTGCAGCCTCTGGCTCAGGTAAGAATGACATCAAGATCAGAATAGGAATCCTCCTCTGTTTGGAATTCATCTTAATGGCCCTCATCTATTTGCTGATAATCATCAATAGCTTAACAGAATTCCCCCAAATTTGCCAGTTTAAAATGTTCATTTTAACTCGAGCATGAATGGATTAGAGTCCTGTGGTCAAAGGTCAAACTTACTCTGACCTTGAATACATTTTGGCCCAGGCCATGTGATGTTCTGTAAAAACACTTCTAACTGGAGATGGCATGTTTGTCACTGGAAATATTACTATACATCATTCATTTTATGTCTTTTCTACATACACTGGAAAAAGTCCAAATCTTACAAAGTCTATTTTTCTCATTTCTAGTCAAATATGTCATCATACTTAAAATATGACATAATCATCTAAAGAGGAACTTTTCAGTGAGATATAAGAACTTATTTTTAGACAGTAGATCTGGAAAATCTTATTTTAAGAAATCTTACCAAATAATTTTCATTTCTTCTAATTGGCAGATTTTTTTTTGCTTGAATTAGGCAAAAAAAATATCTTGAGTTAAGCAAAAAAAAAATCTGCTAATGGAACAAGTAAAAATTATCTGGTAAAATTTCTTGAAATAAGATTCTCAAGATCTATTGTCTAAGAATAAGTTCTTATATCTCACTGAAAAGTTACTCTTTAGGTGATTATGTCTTATTTGAAGTGTGATGAGATATTTGGACTAGAAATGAGGAAAATACCCTTGGTAAGATTTAGATTTTTGCAGTATATAATGTAGTATATGAGTCTAGACACAAATGGATGGATGTAAATTGACACTTGACTGGTTTATTGAGGCGTACAACCATGAGGGGGTGATTTAAGGTGGACTTAACAAAAACATATGCCACACTTATGCAATAGAGGCCTTTTCATAGATATGAAATGCATAAACTAAACATGTAGAGGCTTTTCATCTGTAGTGAAATCGTATTTAATCCTTTATACTGAAGTAATGTCTGATCAATGTAACAAAACCATTAACATTTGCAAAAGTGTTGTGGTTTAATAGAAATGCATTTACTAGAAAATAACCAATCAGAAAAGAAGGTACATTTTGTTTAGTAAGATGTTATTTATTTCTATTTGTTTTATATATTTCTATCTCTGTTATATTCTATCAAAGCAATATGACAACTGTTTTTCTCAGTATAAAATGTGCATGAAAAAAGTCCTTAATTCTGACTTTCTCATTTCCTGTCAGACGTTACTGGAGAACGCCAAGGACTTGCTGTCCGAATGGTTGGACAGGCAGTTTGGAAGTCAAGTGACAGAGAACTCCATTTTCTCTATTCTCCCTAAATACTGGGAGGGGGAGTACCACAAAGACATGGATGCACTGAATGTATGTGAACAGCAGCAATTTTTTTTTTTTTTTTACATTTACAAACACAATATTGTTCATATGAATGATACTGTCTGTTTACATATACAGGTGAAATCATGAACTGTGTAGTTAAAACACTTTTCCTTCTCTGTAACTACACATAACTTGTCCTTTTGTCTGTCAGGTTCTTCCTCCTGATGTTCTCACTCGGGTCAGTGAGTATGTGCCTGAGATTGTGGAGTTTGTGGAGAAGATCATCTCTAATGGCTATGGGTAAACACAAACAGTCACTATACTGTTCATATATTACACCCCAAATTACCATTCAGATAAGTAGTGTGTTAATGGTTGGATTTGTGATTTTTCCAGCTATGAATCAAATGGATCTGTGTACTTTGACACTGCGAAGTTTGACACCAGTCCACAGCACTCATACGCCAAACTGGTTCCAGAGGCAGTCGGAGATCAGAAGGCTTTGCAAGAGGGAGAAGGTACACGCCTCCATCTTTTAAGACAAGATCTTTTAAAACCTACATGTTTTAAAATATGACACTATAAAAATGAGTGCGCTATAGTGATGCAAATTTCAGTTTTCAGTTCTTTTTCCCAGTAACTTAATATTGTTAAGTCATTTTAGCCTGATTTTTATCATGTTCATTTGATGTGACTTTGTAGGTGATCTGAGCATCTCTGCTGACAGACTGAGTGAGAAAAAGTCTCAAAATGACTTTGCCCTGTGGAAGGCATCAAAGCCAGGAGAACCATCATGGGACTCTCCATGGGGGAAGGTAAGAGTTCACCTGATCTTTAAGTGTGTTTTTAGAATTATCTTTAAGAAGATGATAGAAAGGATTAGAAATCTACCATGTTCACACTGCAGGCAAAGTGACCCAAATGAAATGATTTTGTCAGGTTCTGAAAGGCTTCTGTTAACCCCAGCCCTGTGTTCTTCTTTGTTTGTTTTTACAGGGAAGACCGGGCTGGCACATTGAGTGCTCAGCTATGGCAGGCTCCATTTTGGGGGAGTCGATGGACATTCACGGTGGGGGGTTTGATCTGCGTTTCCCTCATCATGACAATGAGTTGGCTCAGTCTGAGGTAAAAAAAAATTTATTAATTCATAATAATAATTGTCATCATCATTTCATTCCTTGCAAAGCAGTTTAAACCCTTTTAGTAATAATCAACATTCAAGCAGTCTGACTGAAAGTAAAATCCTTCTGTTTGTCACTGTTTCCACTTCAGGCTTTCTTTGAGAATGATTACTGGGTCCGTTACTTCCTACACACGGGTCACCTGACAATTGCAGGCTGTAAAATGTCCAAATCTCTGAAGAACTTCATCACCATCAAGGACGCCTTGGCTAAAAACACAGGTGAGTTCCCTGGTTTTGAAGATAGATCCTCTGTTAATACAGTGACATTATCCCATAAATACCCAGTACTACTTTTGTGGCAGCTACAAAAATGAATTTTTCTCTCTTTTTAGTGTTTTATGACCATTTATTATAATTTTATCCTTTGCATTTTGTACTTTTTAAAGTGAAAATGTGGAATTTCCCTACATTTAATTAACTAATCATGTAGATGTTCATAAACATTCAGATTAAAGTTGAGGGTTATTTTGTCAGAAGTAGAGAAAACTGAATAAAAAAGTGACTTTTTCAGCAAAATATGTCATTAACTAGACATAAACTAAGTGTTTCTATCCACTGTCTGTTATCAAACTTCATGGGTTTTACTGGTGAATCAATGTTGTAGAAGATGACAGTGTTTCCACGTTCACTACAGAGCCTCTGAACGTCCAAATGGGTCATATCTGATGACCATGGAAAGATGACAAACTGCATTTTACACCAATTTTTTGCACGTACTGATAGTTTTTACATATTTTAGACCAGTAGAGGATTTTGTTTACCAGGGGATGTTTGGGTCTTTATGAGTTAAAAACCTCGGTCTGTGTTTTGTCCTAGAGTGAACCAGAATTATTGCGGGCATATAGTTTATAAATGTAATAATTTGATTTATGTGAAATGGTAAGTTATCTAGTTCTAATCTAATTCTTAGTTTTGGACATTTTAAGGACCTTTTGAGACGAGCTTCATTGTCCTAAGTCCAGTTTTCTGTCAGCAGAGGGCAGTCGCACTTCATCTTCTCACTGTACTTGTCCATCTGTAAATAAACCCACTTGTGAATAAAAAAAACTTGTCGTCCTGCAGCTCGTCAGCTCCGTCTTGCTTTCTTAATGCATTCCTGGAAAGACACACTGGACTACTCCTCCAACACCATGGAATCAGCCGTCCAGTACGAGAAGTTCCTGAATGTGGGTGAACATGGCCAATGAGGCGCTACTCATCCAGACATCTGTGTCTGCATTTGTAGTAACTGAATATTTTCTACAACAGGAGTTCTTCCTCAACGTGAAAGACATCCTGCGTGCTCCCACTGACATCACCGGTCGTTTCGAGAAGTGGGAGGAAGCAGAGGTGGAGCTAAACAACTGGTAAGAGAGCAGGTTGATGATGGATCAGAGGAAAATCTATCAGTCACATGATGTTTAGCACCAAACACCTGCCTTTTGGATCCTCAGAGTTCATTTGAACCCGTATGACACTATACACTTGAAATAACACTCATAGTATTCAGATTTTATCTTTGTTACCAGCTTATTTATTTATTTGACAAGGATAATGCAGTCAAACATAGTTAAAAGCTATCAGCTGATGTGATGCATGTGGAGTTTATAGCTAGTGCTAATTCTCAACTCCAGTCCACAGTTTGGGCTCTTCCACAACATTGCAGTACGATATAAAATATACATAATTTAAAACAATCATACCATACAATTCAATAATCCAGTGTTGCATTTATATGATATGAGGCATCCATTCATTCATTCCTTCACTCACTCACTCTCTCACACAATACGTATGATATTTACAGATGAGAACAGTTGTGTTGTATTCAAAAGTAGTCATATTTGCATTGACATAAGCATTTACAGTGTACAGGCAAAATATAGTACTCAATATATTTTCACAGTTAGAATGTTTATATAAGTCCTCAAGAATGCAGCTACTGTTGATGAAATCTACCACAGCTGCAGTTTTGAGACTCAACACAGTGAAATATTGTGCTATAGAATATTACAGAACATTTAACACAGTTTTATATTTACTATATATGTTTGCCAACACAGTATGTAACCATTTGTAAGAGGTGTTCCCTTTTTGTTTTTGTATTCTTTTTATTTTGCAGATTATACAGATACATTTGTGTTGCGCTCTTGCAGTAGTACTAGTGTGTGAAATATTCAGCTGGACAAGACGCAGAGACAAGTGTGAAAACAATTGTAAAATACTGTAATTACAACAAGCAAAACTTCATTGTTCCATGTTGTCGATAGAATGGTCTCTCAGGTGCATAATGAAGATGAAACAAACAGACGCTGTAGGACAGTAAGTACTGTAAAGACTAAATGGCTTCTGCCGTTTTCCAGTTTTTACGACAGGAAGGCATCCGTCCATGAGGCTCTGTGTGACAACATAGACACTCGCACTGTCATGGAGGAGATGAGAGTCCTGGTGAGCCAGAGCAACAGCTACATCGCCAACAGGAAGAACGCCAAGCTGAGGCCCAACCGCATGCTGCTGGAGAGCATCGCTATGTATCTGACCAACATGCTGAAGGTGAGAAGGTTTTACAGCAGCAGCTAAAGGTCTCGAACAGAACAGGAGAGACTCAGCGGAAAACTGGAGAAACAACGAATCAATGAGTTCTTCACTGATACATTCATTTACAACTAGTTTATCATCAGCTTTAGTCATTCTCTGATTATTGCTTTGTAAATATGCATGTTTTCTTCTTTCTTTTTGGCAGTAAACTGCATATGTTTGGGAAAAATACAAGCCATTTGAGGATGTGATGTTGGGCTAGTTTTTACAAGTTTGTGTTTTTACCATAAAAAAAAAAGCACTGAATTATGAAAAAATCCTAAAATGAAGCGTTTGCTGAGGCTTTGTTAATTTTATTAAAAATAATGCCTTCTACTTTCAGCTCACATTTCATTTCATGTGGCTCAGCCTTTAATTTATGAAACAAGAAAAAATTAAGTACTTACACAATAAAGTCATAATATGGTTATTTTATAGATGTGAAATTTCCTAATAGATTTTAGGAAACCAATATATACCATAATGGAAAAAAGCTTTTAACTGCTACATTTGGTCCAGTTGGTTTATGTATAAGTTTATTTATCCATATTTATTTTTACCAGTCTGTATTTTCTGGATGGGATGTTTCCTGCTGTAAAACCTGTTTGTATTGTAGAACCACTGCAGTGTTCATCAAACCCTCTGAAACCTGTCTGTCATTGTCCAGGTGTTTGGTGCCATCGAAGGGTCAGAACCCATCGGTTTTCCAGTTGGAGGACAAGATCAGAACGTTGATGTAAGTGCAGACATTTTACTCAGTGTGGTGTCTGTATTTTCACTCAGACTAATTATCAACAGATTTGCACCAGTGTGACGCTGTTGGCTTTTGTCGATCTGCTGGTCCAGTTTGCCTTTGACTAAAGCTGCTTTCCACATGTCTATTGAATTTCCTGAGTGAATATTGATGTATATATATTATTGACTCTCATTGCAGCTGGAGAGCACAGTGATGCCGTACCTCACAGTGCTGTCAGATTTCAGGGAGGGCGTCCGAAAAATTGCCAGAGAGCAAAAAGGTACGGTCCCGCAGAATGTTTTTACTGACTGTAGACTATTATTTCTATTATCGAACACTGATATATACATACACTCCTCTTTACTCACTTGACACTTTAATTGAAATAAAAGAAGATGGAGTAATATTTTGTCAGGATATTTGTATATCCTCTTGAGGCCCAGCAATGCATTTTTGTCCTATGTAGGAGTCAGAATTTTCACAGTTTTACTTTTAAAAAAAATGCTCTCCATTGCAAAGAACATTCCATTAAAAAAATTAATAAATCAATCAAAATAATTTTAAAAATGTATCTGAAAAAACTGTTGCATTATGCGGTTTCCCATCAAGACAATTGTTTAAAGTAAAAAAGCTAAAACGTTCATTTTCCTGGGTCACAGGAGGATAAATGTATATGTGTGTGTTTTTTTTCCCTGCTACTTTAATTATACTTGCACAGAGTTACTCTACCACATAATAATTTCTCCTGGGAATAATAAAGCATCCTGATTCGGATTTGTTTCCAGTGATGGAGTTGCTGCAACTCTGTGATGTGGTCCGTAATGACACCTTACCTGAACTGGGAGTCCGACTGGAAGATCATGAAGGTAACGGAGATTAAAACATTAGGACAAAGTTACATTTCTCACTCAATTTATTATGCATTTTACCCATCCTAACACACACACACACAGTACCTAGCATTAGCATTAACACATAGCACAGTAGGAACACTTAGATGCCATTGGAGGTCCTCAGAGACCATCTCCAGATCTTCAATAGTACATGATCAAGGATGCTGACAGTAGAATGAACCTGCTTATGCATGTTTTTGATGATCATCATATTGTTGAATTTAAGGAAATTGTCTTCTGTCATTTACACTTAGTGGTAAAAGGGAAGAATGATGAATGTACAGTGATGTGGTGAGAAGGACTTAATGATCCAATACTGTGTTGCAGGTCAGCCCACTGTGGTGAAACTGGTGGACAGGGAGACATTAATGAAGGAGAAAGAGGAGAAGAAGATGGTAAGTGAGAACACATTCTTTAATCAGGCACCAAAGACTTTTTTTGTTTGTTTGGAACAGTTGATTTTTATTTGTGCGTGAACTTTCAGATTTAGGAGGTAAGAAAAACATGATGCATGATAATGCTTTACGCTGAAAAAGCCAAAGATAAAATGTTGAAACTCAAAGGTTCATACACCTAAGGATAAATTAAGTTGAAAATTGGAGCCAAAGAATAAAATCAGTCAATCAAATTTTATTCATGTAACAACAAATAATAATTTTTTTAAAAGTTACTTCATGACACTTAACATTTAGAGCTGGTCTAGATCACACTGATGAAATGTTGAATGATTCCGGATCAGAATAAAACACACTTAAAAATGTCATTTCCTTCTCAGTTCCCTCATTTTTGACTGTAATGCAACACAGATAATCAGTTCCCACTTAAAGGTTCACTGTGACCTGTTGGATTGTTTCACAGATGGAAGAAGAGAAGAAAAAGAAGAAGGAAGAAGCTGCCAGAAAAAAACAGGAACAGGAGGTCAGTTACGAACCAGGCATCTTGGTAAAATGTTTAGGAGTGCATTTACATGTTTGTATGTTTTTTTTTCCAAAATAAATCCGTTTTAGATTTTTATATTTGGAAAGAAAATCTGAGAAAAATGTGTAGTAGGTGGTGAATTGGAGTAAGTTTAAAAGATCATCCATAAAAGAAAGGCTTTTTATAGATAGATAGATAGATAGATAGATAGATAGATAGATAGATGGATGTCTTCTTCTTGTGAACTGTAGGGAATATACTCATTTACTCATTGCCTTTCTGTTGCAGATGGCTAAACTCGCAAAGATGAAGATCCCTCCATGTGAAATGTTCCGTGCAGAAACTGACAAATATTCCCAATTTGATGAAACGGTAACTTTTTTTGTTTGTTTTTTTTTAGTGTATGATCAAGACAGTTTTGTCTACAAAACGCTATATGTATGTACTTTAGTTCAGTGTAAGGGAGTGTTTTCAGGAGGTCATCGCTTCTCTCATTATTAGTCCACTCTGCTCATGCTCATTGTAATTCCTACTTTATTAAGCTTTAGAGGGATAAGTTTGAACAGGTTTTATTTCTAAGAAATCTTTACAGAGCTTTGATCATGTTATATTATCATTCATTTGTTCACCTGTAGACTGGTCTGTACGTGTACTAACTGGAACCTGTAGACTGGTCTGTACGTGTACTAACTGGAACCTGTAGACTGGTCTGTACGTGTACTAACTGGAACCTATAGACTGGTCTGTACGTGTACTAACTGGAACTTGTCATCTACAGGGTTTCCCCACTCATGACGCTGAAGGGAAGGAGCTCAGTAAAGGACAAGCCAAGAAACTTCGCAAGCTCTACGAGGCTCAAGAGAAACTGCACAGCGAGTACCTTCAGATGAACCAAAATGGAAAGTGATTGTTTTTCCAAACTATCCATCCGCTTACAGAAAACCTGCAGAATAAATGTCAAAGCCAGAGATGCTGGGTCGTCGTTTGTCTCCTGTTCATCTGTTCACACGCCCCAAAAAAAAAAAAAAAAACAGTGAAAAGTGTTTAAGACAGCCTTTACAGAATCAAAGGGACTGTGTCGTTTTTCCAGAGACGATGGAGGAAAACCATAGTCAAGAAGACCTCCACGTTTCCACGGCAACTTTCTTAAAAAATAAAGTGAGGTTCCTGTGGTGCAGACGGGTAAAGAGAAACAGCTGGTGATTTTCTGACTTAAATCCGTAGCACTGCCACATAAATGGTTTAAGCTTAACTGCATTATGTCTGAATGATTGATTGATTATTTTTTGTATCAATTAAAACCTGAATTGTAAGCACTGTTTTACACCCATGACATCACCATTTTGTCTTGAAAGTGTGCCACTTCATGATCTTTTGAAAAATATTGTATCATGAGGTTATTTTGGTTGAATCTTTTTTTTAATTTTGAGTGAATATGTTGCTTTATAAACAGATTTGAGTGCTTTTTCACATCCCATTATTAGGGTGGTGTTGAAGCTACGGCCCATGGTTTCATGTCTGCAGTGTTTCCTCTCATTCTATCGGCGCATATTGGAAGGAGTTGCCCTGTTTCATTCCACTGATAGATATTTTAGGAATAATTTTATCTAGATATTTGAAGTTTATTCCACATTTTATGAATGGGCAGCTGTTTTCACTACTGTCTCATTAAACCCTGGCTCTATAAAACAGGACCAGGAAATACTTTAAATTTTTTTTTTAATTTTTTTTTTTTTTTATGATCAGCCGTCCGTTAGGCTCATTCTGTATTATGATTCTGCGATATAACGTGTGATTTTTTTTTTTTTTTTTAATTTTATATTTTTTTTGTGAAGCTTTGGCTGCAGCAGCACTTGACAGATGTACACTCAGATCAAATATCATGACAGTAGCAACTGAAACACCATCTGAGATTCATGTATGGATAGACTCAAAGGCATTTATAAGGAAGATAATAATAATAAAAAAAAAAAAAAAACATGTTTGGATTGAGACTTGATGTGTTCTAAGATTACTTGTTGTGATTTTCAGTTTTTAACTAGAACCACCATTTACTGACTGAAAATGAAAAAAAAAGACTGTGTTTGTTGTTAGAGGTAAATGTTCTCTCACATACACTTTCACTTTGCACCTGATGTATTTTGCGTGTTCCTAATATGTCGTGGTTCGCAGCACGTCCAATATTTTCCCATGATCCCATCAAGTTTACACACATTTTACAGAATCCAAACCAAGCAAATGTAATGTTCAAGACCAGATTCATACACACATATTCACCACCAAAGTGTTTTTTTTTCTTTTTTTTTGTTTCTTTAACTATCCTCCTGAGTAAACATTTTCACCATTTTACATTAAGTAATTGCTTTCATTGGAAACGGCATGATGCAACAGTTTTTTAGGTACATTTTTATTTTATTTTTTAATATAATGTCCTTGGTGGATTTTATTTTTTTTTAAGTAAAGCTGTGAAACTTTTGTCCACTACAGAGGACAAAAATGCATTACTGGGTCTCAGGAGGATATACATCATCACTGCATTCATGGCACATAATAGAAGTATGTTAAAACCATTCTTGGTACATTTGAGCTGTTATGTCACACTCTTGGGTTTTAGTATTTTTATGGTTAACCCATATAGACCCAGTGTAGCTTTTGTGACAGTTCCCAAATGAATTTTTCCTCTATTTTTACCCTTTTTTAAGCAATTTTATCACCATTTACTCTAATATTACGCTCTGTGTTTTGCTTTTTTAATTGAAAATCGGGTGTTTTCCTATATTTAATGTACTGATTCTGTAGATGTTCATAAAAGCTCAGATTAAAGTTGAGGGAAACAGAGAAAACGGAAGAAAAAGATACATTTAACTGAAAAATATATTATTAACTGAACATAAAATAAGCGTCTCCTTCCAATGTCATTGATCCAACTCCATGGGTTTTACTGGTGAATCAATGTTGTAGAAGATGATGGAGTTTCCATGGTAACTATGGAGCCTCTGAACGTCCAAATGGGTCATATCTGATGACCATGAAAAGATGATAAAATATATTTTACACCAATTATTTGCAAGTATTGATAGGATTAATGGATCAACTGGTATTAAAGAGCTTAGATCAGTAGAAGGTTTTGGTCGATGGTGTGTTTGGGTCTTAAAGGGTTCATAAATCCATCTATTATGAAATAAAGGATGAAGACCAGAAGCTTGTATTTAATTATTTATTACTAAAAAAGTGTTGTGTACAAAGCTGACAGGTTTCATGTGTGTGATGCTGAAAAGTCCTTTAGACGGAGGGTCTGGTGGTCTGGTGGTCTGATGGTCTGGTGGTCTGGTGGGGGTTCTCAGTTGAAGCGGACCCTGCGCATGGAGCCCACGGTGCTGTTCTGACTGCCCCAGTCAGAGAAGTTGTTGTAATCCTTCTTCTCCAGGATGTAATGAGGTCCTCTGTAGTTTGGCTCCTGATAAACCACCCAGCTGCATAAAGCACAACACAGGCTTAACTCTGGCCTTTGATTTCTCATCAAGAAGTGCACAAAATGTCAACCTTAAGTCCTAAGTCTGACACAAGCCCCTCCCATTTTAGATGATTAGATCTTTAGATGATTTAATCTGTTCTTTTATATTCTTTAGATGGTATAGTCATCTGTTTATTCATTCATTCATTATCTGAACCCGCTTTATCCTCACTAGGGTCACGGGGGGTCGCTGTAGCCTATCCCAGCTACTTATGGGTGAAGGCGGGGTTCACCCTGGACATGTGACCAGCTCATCACAGGGCTGAACATA
>JAPTYQ010000018.1:27947198-27959090 GCA_029814465.1 Ostorhinchus cyanosoma
AGTGCTTTACAAAGGCATCACGGAAGAAAAGACATTAAAAATCACACAAAAAGAAAATCACAGAAGACATTAAAAATGAAAGACATTAAAATAATCAGAGATAAAATGTGGGTTTAAAAATATTACATAAGTCTTGGGGGCATCTCTTTCCAATCCCCCATCACTTTTACCCGGAAAACCTGCAATTTTCTCCTTTGAGTCCAACTCAAGTGAAAAATTTTCCCACAAATGTAATAATTATTACTTCTGTGGAGATTTATTATGTTTGTGGGACGGTAAAAATTGGAATAACTTCCCACAAGTGTAATAAATTAGTACATCACATACATTTAAGTAATGCATGCAAGAATATTCCTTCATCTTTCTTTTTCTTCCCATTTATTCTTGTCCTTTGGATACTTGCCTTTTTAGAATGATCAAATGTTGCAGTTAACACCACATGGTACGAATTCCAGATTAATTGGTGTTTAATTAAAAATACAAGTGGAGGAGCAAAAACGGGTTTTATTATAAAAGCTGCCGTATGAACTGGATATTATTTATTCTCATTAAGTATAATAGAAGCCTATGTTTGAACCATATAAATAAAATGTCTGAATGTGATTATGAAAACAATGCAGCGGGAAGGAGCACAAAGTGGGAGAATGTGGTATTACGTTTATGGGAAAGATATTACATTTGTGGGGTTATTATGTTAAAAGCTGCAAATTTTTATTACATTTTATTACGTTATTATGGTTTGTGGGGTTAACGTGGCTCAGAGGAAGAGTATATGTTTATTTGCATTTATCTGAGGTCATCATTAGGTACATCCTGGGGGGAAATATGTCTAAATTTCTGTTTCATTATTTGGTCTAAAAAGCTGGCAAAGTTCCAGATACCAAAATAAACCCCGTTTCATGGAAAGACCCACCTTCTATCGACACTCATCAGTACAGATATTTGTGTTAAAAAGTCAACAGTAGAAGTCAGAAGCTCTACTGAAGTACAGTCAGTATTACAGGATGTACTTGGACTTTGTGACACACCTCCTCCGTCTGTCTTTGGGAGCTTCCTAATCCCTTGACTTTCCGTATCAGGTCATTATTTTAATGTGGTTTACTTTTGGAAGCTGCCACAGCGGCTCTGTGAAGTTGAAGAATTTATCTTGTTTTCCACCAAGGCAAAAAAAGGGCATTTTTGTATTTGTTAACAAGCACAGTCTGCAGCCATTGTATTATTTGCATGCAGGAATACAAATGTCAGAAAGGAAGCATCCGGAGAGTCGTTTGGATAAATGTGCTTCGGTCCCTAAAATATTCATCACTGCTTTTAGACGAACTCTGGCAGACTCCTTTGTGATGCCTTTTTTTCTCCCCCATAATGTCATTCTTCTAAATCAGAATGCATTTAAGGCCACAATAATATCTGGAGTCTTTTTACACAGATCTATCCTAAAGACTGCACTACTTGAGCCAGTGGAGGAAAAAGCTGCAATTACACAAAACAAAAGTGAACGTTCAATTTTTTCGACATTCTCCGCACTCCTCATGCAATGAACTGTGGCTCGACTCCTTTAACTTGTAACTGATGTGTAAAATTACTACTAAGACATTTAGATGTGAGGTGAGCAGTGACACTAATGGACTGCAGCTTTTCCACAGGTTGATTTAACAAAGCGGATCATTCACCAGGATGATTAACCAAGCAAAAAGCCCCGGCCGCCTCCAATTCCAGAAGTGATGCAGAGTAGTGGAGAGTTATGGATTTTTTTGGTCTTGTTTGTCACATTTGGCACCTGTTGGTCTAACAGATAAATTGTGTTTTATTCATCTTCATCTGCTTGTTTTTGTGTTAATCAGATTTTTCCGTAATGTTGTGTTTATATTAAATTTGTGTAAAACCCTCAAAAACCTAAACAGCCAGAAGTATCTCCTAATTTAAAATGTTTAATATCTGTTGATTCATTAATCCTATCAACATGTGTAAATAATTGGTGTAAAATGCAGTTTTTCATCTTTTCGTGGTCATCAGTTTTGACCCATTTGGGCATTCAGAAGATCCATAGTGAACGTGGAAACATCTTCTATATGTTTCCCAAACATTTAAACTCAAGACCCCCAAACTAACGGTGCCAGAGGTTCCTGGGACCCCCACTATCCCCAAAGTGACGGAAACATTAAAAAAAAACGTGCACAGGAGACACACACTAAAAGGCGTATCCAAACACAGGCATAACAACACAAAAAGAACAGAACACCCCTTTAACCATGATACCACTTAAATGAGCCTATGGTGTATTTGCTGCACTGCATTGTGGGTACTGGACATTTTACTCATTGTGTTGTGTTTCAAGCAGGGGTTCAAGGGAGGTTTTGTTATTTAGGTTAATGTGTCTGTTTTGTTTATTGGCCTTTATTTATTTTTAATAATGTGACACTATTGGTCACACCAGGGCTCCATTTACAAAACAGGTTTAGTGAAAACTCGGAGTCTGTTAACCCTCTTAATCCTGAGCCTAAAATGGTATGCCTGGATTTTTTTAAACATTTTTTTATTTTAATATAGCAAGTCAAAATAAAAAAAACAAAACTGTACAGTCACACCGGTGAGGTGGTGCTGAAAAGAATGATACCAAAGTAAGAGAAGAAAAACACTTTTTTTGATGAGAGATATGAAGGCAAAATCTGAAGTATTCAAAAACAGCTAATATACAGACTCCTAAGTGTTAACTACAAAAAGGTTAGAAAATATGCTGTGAGTCCGTTTCCTCATGTTTCCAGGGCACTTTTTCCCCCGGATCTTTCCAAATTTAGTAATCATTTACAGTTTACATGTTATAAAACTGATGAAACAGCTTCTCTAGCTTCTAGTACAGACGTGAGTGAAATGACTGTAATGACCCAATAAAACATATAAAGCGCAAAGTCTCAGGTTTCAGAAACCGTTGGAATTTTTCCAATTGCCCAAACAATGACAGAGTTACAGCCGTCCAAAACTGCATATGCACAGGGTCTGTGACACTCCCTCAGGGTTATAAGGGTTAACCTTAAAATGAGGGAAACTCTGAGTTTTCAGTTTCACAAAGGGAGGTAACTAAAAGCACAGACAGAGGGGTAACTCTAGCCTGTTTCACAGACTGAGGGAACTTAAACTCTCAGTCAGTTACCATAGTAACAGACTCTATGAACCCAACCTGGCCGGGACTGTGTTTTTCTCGATGAATCTCGAGTTTCTCTCTGGCTCCGCCCTCTTTCAGCCACACAGTGTTTGATTTCCCCGTTCATTCAGTCAGTAGGAGAGTTTGGGCCTAACATAGTTCAGCCGTCTGTAATTTCATAAAATCAGTAAGTAGACCTAAATTAGAATTCCATTAGACACACTAGGTGCAGACTTTTCACTAACATGGCATGTCCTTTGGACAACGGTCCCACAGATGAAGGTGCAGAGCAGAGGTCACTGAGCAGAGAAGTACATATTGGTCAGGAGGTGGTTCTCTGACCGCACATAGATGTTCTAACATTTTCTCATTTCTGGTCAAAATATCTCATCACAAGACATAAGCACCTAAAGGGTCATTTTTCAGTGAGATATAAGAACTTTTTTTTGACAGTAGACCGGAAAATCTTATTTCAAGAAACCTTTCCAAGATCA
This sequence comes from Ostorhinchus cyanosoma, assembly GCA_029814465.1. Lineage (NCBI taxonomy): Eukaryota > Metazoa > Chordata > Actinopteri > Kurtiformes > Apogonidae > Ostorhinchus > Ostorhinchus cyanosoma. The sequence continues at coordinate 27,950,832 of JAPTYQ010000018.1, forward strand.
TTTTCCCTTGTTCCATTGGTGGATTTTTTTTTTTTGCTTAATTCAAGCAAAAATGTAGAAACACAAAAACGTAGTTCTAGATCTCTAAGAGTTAACGGTGGATGTTGTGTTCCTTCGCTATGAATATAAAAGTGTTATCTGAACTGATGCAGAAGCTGAGCAGTGCCACAGGTGTCTGGGAGATTAATACATACGCAGTAAAGAACACAAGAAAATGGACACAATACAAGAAAATTAGGAAAAACATCATCAATTTGACATTACAAGTATTGCAAAAAAATAAAAAATCTCAACAAAAATGTAAACTCCAATGTACAAAAAATAGTTATTTGAGTTAAGAAGCCACACTTGAATTTATCTCAGTATTTTCAGATTTTGATTTCCAACTTTCAGCCACAGTTTAGAGATTAGAGCCCAAAATTGAGAAAACACTCCTACTAGACACACTACTCTTTAGTAATTATGGAAAATGAGCTCCATGTAACGTTCAGTTAAAGCCTCTCCACTGTCATATAAAGAGTTATGTCACAGTGTGGAACTTTTCTTGAATTATTATTATTTTTTTTTATCTTTATTTATTTTTATTTCATTTCAATTGTAGTTAGTTTTATGAGTCCATTCTAGTGGAGATTTTGTGTTTTATTTTGCAGAATTGACAAGTTTTGGTTCATTTCTTATTTAGTTTTATGGTTAATTTTAGGGGTGCTTTGGGTATTTTGAGGAAAGAAAAAAAAGCTAATATGGAAAAATGAAGCATGATTTACAAAACCATTGTTTAGTTTTCACCATTAACTTTAGTGGAACATTGATTTATTCCAAACAGGGCTGATTTTTCCTTCCTCTTCTGTTGTAGTTGGCATTGCATTATTCATTGCATTTTTGTTTTTTTCTTTTTTCATTGCTAATTTTACTCTAGTCTGAATTATTTATCAAAGATGAGCCGGGTCATCAGTGCTCCTACCAGTGTCTCTGTACTTCAGTGGACATGTTGTCAAATTGATTAATATTTATTGTCTTAATTTGCTTGTGTTTTGACTATTTGTATGTAATTTTTTTTTTTGACAGTGTGTTGAGCTCAGGGACATATGGTAAAGCTCCTGCAGCTCCACTAGCACATGTGATGTGGAACCATGTTCTAGTGGAGCCTAATAACTATTACAGCATTGGAACTAGAGTCATAATTTCACTATTAAATAAGTAGAAAGCTTTTCACAGATGATTTTAGTTGATATTTTTGTAGTAAAATCAATAGAAAACACAGCTGTAAACCTTCAAAATCACTCTTCAAACTGCTTCCTAAATGATTCTTCTCTGTTTGTGGCTTGTCTGTCTGCTGGGGCAGGTTCATGAAAGCTCGGCATTAGTCAGACAGAACAGCACATATGAGAGAAAATAAGACCCAGGTGCAAGAGGTTAAACACTTTGTAAGTAGACAGAAATAAGATGAGGAGAGGGAGACGTGATTTGAGGGACTGACACAAAGGTAGGGCAGAGAGGAGACGTGACATGTTTCTTGAACAGATGAGTTTTCAATCCCCACCGGTACATAGGCAGTGACTCTGCACTCCTGAATGGGATGGGAAGGTCATCCCTCCTTTGGGAGACTAGTGAAAACAATGTCAAGGCCGCCTGGAGGCAATTCACCATAGGAAAGGAGGAACTAAGCTCCCGCTTGGAGCTGATAGGCTGCGCTAGACTCAATAAGAGCCGAACCCCTCTGAGAATAGTGTGCAGTGTGGCCTTTCATGAAGATTACTTCTATTACAATTAGACACCAGGGCTGACTCAGGTGATATTTAGTGTTTTTATCGAAAAGGTCACTAAGTTTAGGCCTTTCAGCCTCAGACTCACTGCTGTGGGAGAACAGTGCACGCAATTTAACTTTATTGAAAGCTAAATGTACTAGAAACAGAAACTGCTGTCAAAAAGTGCAGTGAGCAAATATCAGATATAATTACTGGAGTTAATTATGAGATAAGAGGAGATACCTGTTGTCTGAACAGTCTCCGCTGTCACAGTCACACATTTCCTCCCGTCCTCTCACAACTTCTGCAAGGGCACACACTAAGCTGCATTAAATACACAACTTATCCTCTGGGTGTGGACTACTATTTCACTGTGTTCATCATCACATACTGTACACTCCAGACAGGAAGGAAAACCAAACATCTACCAAGAGGTCAATGGGTTTTACGTGGTTGGTAAAAAAGACATTGAGGCCCAATCCAATAGGGGCTGAAACCTTCTCCTATGAAATGGGACAACCCTCCGTAACCTGTTACATCATCAGTAGTCATCGATGCAGCTATTAACAGGTACGAAAACTTTGTTTCTGAAAGTATTCTCCATGTTGTCGGCAGCTGTAACCATCTCTGCTCCATGGGCTCTGGTCATCTTTGTGCAGCTATTAACTATAAACCACAGAAATGTGATCTATAACACACTGAAACCGCATTAAACGGTCAATCAAATTATGAAGTTGTTTACGAAGAAAATCTGTAGATTTCTGTGGTTTTTTTGTTGCATTTTTTGCTTTGTTTACACACAGTTATGGGAGATTTCTCCTACCCCTCCGTTCATAGTGTGGTCCTGGAAAATCTCTGTTTGGAGGGCTATACAGTCCTCCGCCTTAGCTCTCCCCCTCCGTCTAATCGAGAATCGGGACAACACTACCCCTTCACGTGTACACACAAACGAGAGGGGCAGGGGTAAGGGGTGAATTGGGATTCAGCCTAAACATATGCAAGGTGTATTTATTAAAAGCAATGAGCTCACAGTCCTGTCAGATAGATTTAAGGTTGTTACACTTTGCTGAATCCTCTTCCTCCTGGGGTTTTATGCAGAGCATTGTTTTATCTTGTGACTGGTTAAATCTAACTCCAGATTAGTTGGAATATCTTATTTGGACAGCGGTCGATATATTTTTCTCAGAATGACATTACTTTAATGAAAAGTTTGGCCAGATTAGTTTTGTTTTTAGAAAGAAACAACTAATGTCCCAGACCTTTAATTCCTGAAATTCCTGTGTGCAGTGAATGCACCACATGTATACTTCATCGTATAGACTACTACTGCAGGAATTTGTAGTTCAGGTTAGTTTAGCCATATATGAAAAATAGTGTACTGCATAATCAAACACCAGGCTTATCGCTGTAGAAATGGCAGCTGTTATTAACATTTGGAGTTTATGTTATATTTGTATGTAGAAAACTTGAAAATTGTTTGCTAAATATGACATCATTTCTATAAGCTGCTCCTGTTGGTTAAGACCAAGCTTTAGTTTGGTTATGATCTCATTTCAATTTGCTGTAAAGATGGCTGTTAATGCACTTTAAATGTAATCTGGGACAAACAAAAGATGAAAAACCATTTAAAAAAAAAAGCACACTGGGATGCCCTGTATCATACACATATCTCAAAGTACACATTCAGGTACCTTTGGCATGTTCAGACTTTCAGGTTTATCACTAAACTTATAGGTTTGGCTCAGAATAATTGGATCAACAGTAAATATACAGTACAGTAGATAGTATGAAATGTATATATTCATCACTATGGAGCATATATAAAATTATTAAAAGCATGCTTGTTTGATTGTAATTAAAAATGGTAGCTGAAAGTATTCTATTCTATGAACTTATCTGTTGGTTCTGACCTCATTTCCAACAGCTGGAGTAAGAGGACTGAAAGTGGAAATTATACATAGAGAGATTTTTGTCATTTTCATTTCAAAATCCACAAATGAAAAGGCATTCTTGTTTTTTCTTTCTTGTCAAATCAGCAGCAGGGATATTTATAAAGGACTAAACTCTCAATTTTTTTTCAATCAAAAATATTTTCTAGCAGCAATAAAATATGTTACATTATTACTAGAAAACCTCTGGCACTGCTTTGTTTTTCTCTTCTAGTCACTATGGAGCTGAAAAGCCACAGCAGGTTTTTTTTGTTTTTTTTTTTTAATCAGTTTCCCTTTTGTTATTATGCATATTCTGATGATGAATAAAAGCTAAATGCTCTATAAATGTTGCATCTATCATTTCTAGCCACAAAAGAGTGAAAAAGCCAGTTCTCCTGGAAGCTGTGGTGTAGTTCAGACTCTGTTTATCATCAAACAGCTGAGTTTGGCTGCGCTGTGACAGAACCAGCCACACTGTGTATTATTGTGTTAACTACCTGACCGTTTTATCATGTTTCCAAGTGACAATTTGTTTTATTTTCTGCACATTTATTGTTCCTCCTCCTTCCACTCAGTCTGTAAACATGCCCATGTCTTACATCCTGTTGAGCTCAAAAATAGATAGCAATCACATCCAATCTGTGATTTAAGAAGCAATTCTCAAGTCCATTTATGTTTCTAGACAAGTATGATCTGCTTCATCTTTAGCTCCACTGTTCTTGGATTTGTCATTGTTTTCTGCTTCTGTCTAGTTGGTGTAATTTTCCTGTAAACTACTGTGGAAATCAAATACCCACAGTGTGACTCACTGCAAGCTGACGCACAGAAGGTTCACAACCTAAAGTATCCAGAAAGTCAGAAAAAAAAACATACAGGAAGGACTTTTAAAATTTGGATGTAAACTCATGTACTGTGACATATTCATAGTGGGCTGGTCTACATCACATATGGTCACTTGGCATAAAAAGCAGAAAACAGAGGGGAAAAAAGAGCAAATAGACCAACAGCATCAACTGGCTAAGATCATGATGGTAAATAATCACATAAATGTACATAGTTGAATGATTTTCCATTGTAGGGCAAATATAGTGAAAATAGAAATATGTAATGATGTATGTAGATCTCAGCAGTGTAAAAAAAATTATATATATATATTAGGATTCATGTGGATTAATCCGTCATCATGATTAATCTTATTAAAAAATGTAACAAAGTGCATTTGGGTCAGTTTGTCCAAGTGGAGTAACCGTTGCACATGTGCAAATGCGCAGTTGTTGTAGGTGCTTGATTGTATGTTCAGGTAATGATATATTTTGGGTTTTTTTCTGATTTGATCCAATAATTTTTTAAATTTACTCTGAACTTTTACAAACATACTGTATATATGATTCGTGAATTAAATATAGGAAAATACCTGATTTTCCCTGTAAAATGCCAAACACAGAGGATAATATTATAATAAATGGTGATAAATCACTTAAGAAAGGTTTAATAGAGATAAAAAATTAATTTGGCCACAATGACTCTGCCACAATAGTAGCACTGAGTCTTTATGGGTTAAAAAGACTTGGTTCAGACTTACTGACTTGACTGACTTGTGATAGATGATGTGACCATTCATCCTGCTCAGAACAACTTCTTTTTTTTTGCATGAAAGGGTGATTTTTTTTTTATGCAGTGTTTGTCAGTCATGGTAGAGCAGCTTCTAATCACAATAATAAACACAGAAGGAATGATAAATGCAGGCTGTTAACACAGTACATTGTTCATGTGGAAGAGTTATGATCGATGTCTGAACGTTTCTTGTAGGACAGTGATGGGTCTTCAGGGCCAACAACAGCTTCCTTACTGGCCCAAAGAAACACAGTCACTGACCTACATTTACACCCTGCACTTTTGTATTTGTTCCATGATAATGACTTAAATTATTCCCGATAATCTATTCTCTTAATTTCATAGCTCTTCTCTTGGTCACTGCTTCTGCCAGAGTGTTTGTCCAATCATATTTCAGCCATCATGTGTCACCAGGTAAAATAAATCTGCCCTGAGGCCTTCAGAATCAACAGCGCAGCCTCTGGAGCTTAAACTTAAAGGGCTCATATTTTTGCTAAACCCGCTTTTATTAGTCTTTGGTTCATTTATTTGTGTATTTGGACCTTAATAGTTCATAAAGTTGGAATTTGAACCCTCCAGGTGCTGCAGAGTTATCTTTACATTTATGCTTTTCTTATGCTATGAGGCTGATGATATGGCAGGAAACACAGAGGGTAATTTCCTCAAATTTGGAATCAATGATCCCATGTCAAATGAATTATTCTACTAAAAATTGAAAATATGTTTATGTTCAAAGCCAACATCACTATAGAAACAGAGCTACACAACTGTCATGTTGTACTGAGAGGCGTGGCCAACAAAAACACCTGAGGTTCCCCTTTTTGCTGCTAAACTCTTAACTCGAGAATGAAATCTAGAAACAGTGACAGCCTGTGGTGAACTGACATGTCCAGGACGTACCCTGACCCCTGGGTTAGGGTCCAGACCCTCATGGGCTCATACTTTGCTAAAACCACTTTTATAAGTCTTTAGTTCATTTATTTGTGTATTTGGACGCTAATAGTTCATACAGTTTGAATTTGAACCCTCCAGATGCTGCAAAGTTATGTTTATATTCATTCTGGCAAAAATCGAGTGGATTTCTACAACTTGTTTTAATTCCTGCTTAATTTGTTACATTTTAAAACTAGTTTTACATCACTACATTTGCACATTTAACATCAAGACTTCCGATGAACATTCCTCAGAGTACGACATAATTGTTTGTCAGAAGCAGCAGTTGTAGTAAAAACTGAAAATATGTCCAAACTTTGAACCGATTACCTAAAATGTTCAGTTGTTGGTTTAACGAGACAGAAAGCACAGTCAACAACCTGGAGGGGGTGGGGTCATGTGCATTTAAAGGGCCAGCGCTCCAAACCACCTTTCTGGTGTCATTACTCATAAATAGGGTTGAAGATGGACCTGTGGAGTTGAATTAATGAAGAATTCAGACCCAAGCAGAGCATTTACACTTTATGTAGACCACAGGGGAAGGTTTGAAAATGCATAATTCCATTTAAAAAAAGCAAAATATCACTCCTTTAAAGACCGCAGACCTACTTGGTGCTTGTACATGTGTGACTTCCCACCTCTGCTAATATGAAACAGACTCCTCATTAACATTAATTAAAGCCTCATGAGTTCCATAAAATTGTAAAGCAATTAACATTAAAACCACATTAATTGAACTTAATTTTGTAAAGTAAATACACCATGTATTTGCTGAGCTTTATTTGTTTTTGTTGAGATGAATATATATTTTTTTATGCATTTATTAACAGTTACATATCCTTTTTTAATTAACATAACCTAAAACAAGAACAATGACTTATTAAGCTCATTAAATCCTTTATTAAAGGGATCTATCTTTCCAGATGGAGCCTGTAGTGATGAATAAAACAGCAACTTGACCACAATACTCTGCTAATGTTCTGATTAAGACATTGTCCTCTGTCTTTGTTTTAGATGTGAGCACACTTTAAGACAATCCATTCATTTATTTTTTTCCAGTAGTCTTCTAGTCCACTGAAGTGTTGGAATAGTATATTTAGCTCATGGTAAATGTGGAGATTGTTTTTTTTTTTTTTGTAAGATATACTAAGCAATTTCTTTCTCTTTGTTTCATGTTACATTAAGATGAATGCACATATTACTCTGCACTTCTTAGCAGTTAACTTTTCTTTTTACAGCCAAAGGATTTAAAGTGAGTTCCTTGTCTTGTTAAGCTCAATAACTCCTTCGTTAAGTGGACTTATTGTTGCTTTTCTAACTTACCAGACAAAATACTTTAAGTGTTCAGGAAACCACCCATCTTGAACCACAGCGCTCTGACCGTATTCTCATAGACAAATCATCCACTTTTCTTTTTTCTTTAGCTATGTCTCTTGAGAATGTTCTTTTACTTTTTTTTTTTTAACATCACTTTTGTGATTTTGGTTCTGTTAGAGATCTGGCACAGTATGTCCTCTGCCTTTAACCCTTAAAGACCTAGAATTACTTTTTGGTGACTTCCAAATGAATTATCTTCCATATTTAACCTTTCCTAAGTGATTTACCGTATATTATAATATTGTCCTGTGCATTTCGTATTTCTCGGTGAATTAGTTCAGAATCAATTTGAAGGTTAATATATGAAAAAAATGAAAAAGGGACTTTTTCAGCAAAATATGTCATTAACTTAACATAAAAAGTATGTACGACTACTGTCATTTGTCAAACTACAGGGGCTTTATGGCTGAACCAGTGTTAAAGAACATGATGTTCACCACAGAGCTTCTGAATGTCCAAAATCATATCTGATGCTGCTGAAAAGTTGAGAAACTGTATTTTACCTGAATTATTTCAATATAGTGATAGGATTAGAGACTCAGAAGCTATCAAACCAAGACTCTTCTTCTTCTTCTTCTTCTGCTTCTTCTTCTTCTTCTTCTTCTTCTTCTTCTTTTTCTTCTGCTTCTTCTTCTTCTTCTTCTTCTTCTTCTTCTTCT
>JAPTYQ010000018.1:27986315-28009820 GCA_029814465.1 Ostorhinchus cyanosoma
TATCTTATCTTATCTTATCTTATCTTATCTTATCTTATCTTATCTTATCTTATCTTATCTTATCTTATCTTATATACTCATCCCATCGTCCCACTGAACCATCCAGTGTACTAAATAAAGTAGGCGGTTGTTGTGACGGACCACTCCTTCTATATTCAACAACACTGATCCCAGACTGGCAGGGAAATATGTTTGGATATGATGAAAATGCTCTATCCAGAATATATACTTCTCCATCGGGTCAACATTTTCATATTCCAACGTTTAGATATAACCAGTAAAAGAACCCTTTTGTTCCTTTGGCTAAATAACTGTCGGTCTCTAATGACATCAGTGTGGAACCAGGAACTTTCAGTATTCATTAAATATCTGTTTAAAAGAAAAGAAAAAAAAATATCTGTTTAAATCTGACAATACACCAAACACTACCTTTCTCTACAAAACAGAACAAAAACAAAACACAAACAGCAAACGCCTCTACCCTCTTTATTTTGTGTGTGAAGCAATTTTCCCCCATACCGAAGAGATTATTCATCCCAAATAATAAAGCACAGGCAGCTCAGGCTATAGCTGATAAATATTTAGAAAAACTACAGTACATTTATCTTACAGTCCTGTTGTATAATGGAAGTAAAACTGGTGGAATAGAATACTTTATAAACACAATTTTTGTAAATGAGTGAATGTCAAGGTGTAGGAGGCACTTCGTATTTTTAAGAGCTCTTACTTCATTGTGGGAGTATTATATCTGTATTCTCATGTAAATATTGGTTTTTATTGTTGAAGCTAATCATCCAGCGGTGAATTAAAATATTCCTGAAATTCTGTTATGTTGAGAGGTGATTACAGTTAATGATATCATGAGTTACACAGACAAAAGCTGAGTTTATTTAGTCTCCAGTTCTGGTTGTTTCACTGCCAACTGAACCAAAAGACTGTACTTCTACACAACACACATTTGCACTGAGCATGTTTAACACTGCAGCTTTTTAACTGGAGAAAAACCAGCAAAACATACCTAGACATTTATAAGAACTTCGGAAGTGGATACTATATGTATTTATTTATTTATTTATTTATTATTATTATTGCTTTTGCTTGATGTCAGCTAACCCTTTCTGGCAGAACTAATTCAATGAATCACTGAGTTTACCAGAGAAAACAGACATTACAGGTCTGACATTTGGGGTTTTAAGACTTTAGTCAAACCAACTAACTGACCAAGGAAGTTGTGTTTTTTATTTATTTATTTATTTATTTACAACATGCAAAGGAACAAAATCAAACAAAAAGAAAATAACATTTAAATGAGAAGTACAAACCAGTCTAAATTTACACGGTCAAAATCACCTAATATTCCTGAATAATCTTATACCCAAGACATCTTTTAAACTTTGTCAGAGAAGTGAACAACCTAACAACCTTTTTTTTTGGTTTTTTTCCTTTTTGTGGTACAATACTGAATGACACCAATGGTCAACCTCAACATATTTTATCATCACTTTCACATGTACCTTCATAGTCCCTCATAGTTCTGTTGTTTTGTTTGTTTGTTTGAATGGAATGTGATGGTTTTTAATCGAGCGGTAACAGCTTCACTTCCCTGTCAGAAAGGGTTGTCTGATAAAAAAAATAAATAAATAAAACAGTCCAAATAGTCAGAGTACAACACACACTGTTTTATGTAGGTGATGTTTTGTTTTTGTTTTTTTCATTTCAGCTTATCAATGTTTCCTCTAGGTTTTGTAGTTTGCAGTGATTGAGATTATGACAGCGCTCCTAATGGGAGGCTGTCAAAGTAAAACACATTCACCACATTAATCATGTCAATCACTTCGTCAGGTGAACCTTTTTCAACTAGATTCTTCAGCAGGTACAGCAGCAATAAAGGAGAAACAGAGAAATAAACAAAAAAAAAATCTCCACCTAAACTTAAGCTGCAGTGCTTGATAGTTTTTAGTGCCACTGGGCCAAGATTAAGTGAGATCTGCCCTGTGTATTTGTTTTCAGGCTGTAGAAAAACCATCCAATGATGCTCCAATTTGGTTTAATCTACTCACAGGCTTTTTCAGAGGGAGGGGGTCGACACTCCAGTGATGGTTGTAATTACTGATCACCAATTAGATTATGTCAGACGTGACCTGGTGACTTAGATTCATCTATATTCATATTTAGTCGTTTGATTTGGACTGAGATGAGGGAGCTGCAAATAGAATGTGTGCATTTTCAATCTCCTGCAGCTTTAAACAAAAAAAAAAAGATGAAAAGAAATAGATAAAGAAATTCAGATACATATAGATTTATAATGCAGTGTGTGTCATGGCAGAATCTAAGTAGGGCATATATGCTACCAATGAATCAATCACTGACAGTTTTTTAGAGGAAAGAATCTAAAGCTTCGTATATTTGTTATTTTGTTTATTTATCTGTTATTAAGGTTGTGAGTGGCTTTCTTGATATCCACACAAGAATTGAACCATAATCCACTTTTTTATTAACATTTAAAAGTTAACGGGTATTTAATGCTGATGAGTTGAAGTAGTTGTGTGTGGTTTAAAGGTTGAGTGTGTAATCTTTGGTCCAGTTCATGCTTCAGCTCAGTGGCTCAGTGGTCTGCTGCTCCCATCCACAGTACGCTGCTTAGCTTCCGTGCCAGCTGTCCCGTCCTCCTCTCCAAACTGGGGGCATGTTGACCACCATAAACCAAGTGGATAAGGACCTCATGAAACCGAGTTGAAGTAATTCATAAACACCTTAGAGGAAACTCTTCATGACCGTCTTATTCTATTTACCCGATTGCAGAACATAAATGGATTTTCAGTTCATCCGGTGAACCAGTGCAGTAATGTCCTTAGCACAAGGTCTGACCTTTAACCCAGGCCAAATAGAGCCATCAGCTGTCTGTAATGCACCTCTCACCCTTGGATATTTGTCAGCGTGTCAGTGGGAGGACAGCCACCTGCCAAGAGCCATTAGACCTGAACTCAAATTTATGCCCCTACTCTGCATAAAGGAAGATCATTAAAATGCAATTACCATAGAAGAAAGGCTAGGTGGACTACGCCTGAGCGACTCCAATACACATATCAAACAATCAAGTGAAATGTTACCACATCTCATGCATCATTCCCTTGCAAACTTTTAAAGATGGCTAATGACAGCAATTATTTACTCTTATAAAACAATGTGAAAAGTTCAAAGCAATACTGAGTGTAATAAGTGCAGGGCCTGATGTGTTTTGCCAGCGGTGTTAAAATGACTGTTTGTAGCATTGATTAACACAGTCTTGACTTCCCTGGCCTATTATCTCGACATGAAAATGGCCTCATTAAAAGGAAAATCTGTAAACACAATCACACAGACGCACAAACGCATGCGGGCGCACACGCACACACAGCTGTTGGAGTCAGTCAGTGTCACAATAAACTGACACTTTATTCAGGCTTGTGAGCAGTAAACTGTGTCATCCATCTGGTCTGTCCTCCGACGCAGCCCTCCCTCTCATCGACCCATGTCCCATACAGCCTGAAATATGCTCTCACTAATTACAATTATTAATTGAAAATAGGAAATCAATGGTTTTGAATTAAACACAAGCGTGCATGTTTGTATGTGGGCCAGCCGGCCGCCCGCTAATAACTCAGCTGTGCTTGACATACTTATCTACTTACAGGGCATTTCAAAGTATATAACCTCACTGTAGTTCACACACACACTTCGAAACATTGCTACTGTGCTAATTTTCTGCTAAAACTAGATAAACAACACATGTTTTAATTGTCTGTAGTTCATTAGGAAACCTCATCATCGGTCATACACTTTAACAGTGTATAGAGCTAATGTCCCTCCAGAATTTAACAACATATGTTCCACAAACAAACCCAGTTTAGTCTGCAAATACAACACATACATATCGACCAATTACCAAGCATGTTTTTTATCGTATTTAACCTTTATTCAACCAGGAACTTCTTTTTCAAGGGAGTCCTGGTCAAGAGGCAGCATGAAATACAACACACAAGAATTTACAGGACAAGTCAAACTATGAAAAACAAGTGCAAGTCACTGAGTTTGGCCCCGTCCCAAAGTTCCCCCTTGGCCCTACATTTCGTCCCTACCGCTACATTTGGAGTCAAGTTTTCAGAGGGGTAGTGTGTCCCATTTCTCGATAGCATCGAGGGGGAGTGGACATTCTGCCCCTCCGAACAGACTCAGCTTGGATGCAGACTCGCTGCATTTGCTTCAAACGGCGGGGAAGAATCTGCCGCTTTGCCCCGCCCACAATGCTTAATGAACGCTTCCACTTTTCCAGCGTAAACATGTTTAACATATGGTAAACATGTCAACAGGAGCTGGAAAGGAATCACATTTATCTCGTTGTGTTGTCTCGTCTGAATTTTTACGTCGGCCACCAAAGACTGAATCTCCTGGACCGACCATGGTGTAGTATTATGGGCTGTCATCATGTGGATTCATGTACCGCTATATTTACTGTCAACTTCCGCATATACGCTACCTCACTTATTGATGACGTCAGTGTTTCATTGTGTCTGTAGAAACCCCTACCACTGCGACCCCGTCTGGAGTGGACTTCAAAAATGAGTGGACTCCAAAATGAGGTTGCCAAGGGGGGACTTTGCGACAGGTCCTTAGTCTCTAACATTTTGAGTTTGGATTTAAAAGCATTCAAGGAGATCAGTTCAGTTAGTTTCCAGTCTTTTAGCAACATATTCCATGACCAATGCCCTTTGACCCAGCTCAGTACAGGTGAATGAAACAGAGAGGAACAAATGATCATTTGATCGCAGACAATAAGAATCAACACTTCTTCTTGTTATTAAACCACAGATATACGAAGGCAATAGACCAAGTATGGCCTTGTAAATAAAGGTGTACCAGTGTCCCAGCCTCCTAGTGGACAGGGCAGGAATACAACTTACAATGATGTGTCATGGCTTTAGAATTACTACTAAACCTCAGAGAAGCATGATAAACTGTGTCAACCATTTGAAGACATTTTTATTTCATATAAAGTAGATCTCCATAATCTAACACAGATAAAAAAAAAATCAAAAGATAAAACATATGTCATCACATTATGCTTCTAGAAAAACAAAGTATGTCCTAACAGTTACAATAAAATATATTCAATAAAGATAAATACCTTTTGAGACGGTGAAGACTTTTGGCACAGTCTCCCCTGTGGTGATTTTTCACTAATGTCCTGAGTAATGTGCTCCTCTACAACAGCATGTGCCTTCTGAGTTCATTGAAAAGTACTTGTGTGATGCTGAATACTGGCAAGTCGACTCTGCCAAGTAATGCAGCCCTTTTAACCCTTTCATGAACGGTGTCCTCTGTAATGAGCAGCTGTTCAGACTTTAACCCATAAACAGCCAAACATACACCAGCTACTGATCTAAACTGTTTAATACCTGTTCAACCACTAATCCTATCAATACATGTAAATAATTGGAGTAAAATACAGTTTGTCATCTTTTCATGCTCATCAGATATGACCCATTTGGATGTTCAGAGGCTCTGTAGTTACCATGGAAACACTGTCATCTTCTACAAGATGTGGAAGCAATGAGCAAAAAATTCACTAAAATTAAAAAACAATACAATAAGCAACAAAATGAATAAAAACAGCTAAAGTAATGAAAAAAATCTGCAAAAATAGGAATAATAAATCAGCAGAATAATAAGTAACATGAACAAAATAGGATCTAAATTGAAGTAGTTTGAAGAAAAAAAAGAAGAAAAGAAACAAAATGAACACAAACAAATAAAATAATAAATTACAGCAACAAAATAGTTTCAAGCGATTAAGAACATTTACAAAACAATACATAAAAATGGGGAAAAAAATGGACAATAGAATAATTTGAACATTGATTCCCCAGTAAGTTGGATCAGTGACAGTGGATGGACACACTTGTTTTACGTTCATTTAATGATATATTTTGATGAAAATGTCAAGTTTTTATTCAGTTTTCTCTGTTTTTGATATAATAACCTAACTTTAATCCAAGGTTTAATGAACATCTACATGATCAGTGAATTAAATATGGGAAAGTACCTGATTTATGCTGGAAAAAGGCAAAATAAAGAGGATTATTTTATGATGAATGGTCATAAATCACTTAAGAAATGCTAAATGTAGAGAACAAATAATAAGTTGGGAACTACCACAAAAAGTGCTGTGGATTAATTAAAATATCACAATATCACCCATATTTACTCAAATCTAGATGATTTTGCCAGCACAGTGATTTTCACAAATTTTCCATGTAACTCAACACTTTTACCCCTAAATCCAATCCAATCCAATCCAATCCAATCCAATCCAATCCAATCCAATCCAACTTTATTCATAAAGGACTTTAAAACAACTACAGTGGACCAAAGTGCTATACAAAAGACAAAGAAACCATTAAGAAACAATAAAACCATAAGATCCAATAAAACGAAATAGATAAAAACACGTTAAAATATAAAACAAGAACAGAATGTCAAATACTAAAGGTCAGGTCTGCAAAAAAATAGTAAGTAATTTACAAAGAAATGAAATTCATCACTCGCTCAGACATTTGCATCAGGAGTTGGCCACATGTTTGTTATTCAGTAATAGGGAGTTCTGATACATGTGACACCAGGTGTATGATGTTGTGAAAGCATCCTTCTTCCAGAACCTTCTCTTTGCTGCAGATGCTCCGGGCACCATCTGTGCACTTCCTAGAGTTGATCAATTGATGTTTTATTTCTCAAGAAAAAAAAAAAAAAAAAAAAGAAAAGAAAAACCAGGAAGTGCACATCACATCTCACATCTCCTTCGGCCATGGAGTGGAAATCAGCACAATATTTCTTTCTTTCTTTTTCTGTTCATCTTACAATGGAAGAGTCAGACAATTGTAATTCCATGATTTGCTTTATAACTGTGTCCTTGTTGTCAAAGTCTGTGAGAAAGGGTTTGTTGATCTGGCCAAAGTCCATGGGTTTAACAGAGCTTCTGTGGATACGCTTTTGTTGTTCACTGAGAAAAATGGGAAGATGCTCCATTTTTGTCTTTGTGGGTTCACAGTCAGGCGCCTAAGGTTGATTTAATATTGCATGTGTGGTTTAGAAACAGTACTTCAAGTGACTTTAATTGAATCTGGCGTGAGTTTGGGTATTAAACACAGAGGGTCAAAATAAGGACAAATACAACCATTTGTCTGGCTCAGCTTGTGTGATACATAACTGTTTTGTATGTGGTTTGTGCTTTTGCTTAATAATGAATTATTCCTCATGTATGTCACATTAGCTAACATTAAATGCTGCTGAGGCCAATAAAAGCCTCTACACATGTGGGCAGTGTTACTGGCCTGGTAACAGTTTCCAACTCTTCAATAACATACATTTATCATAATAAATGGGCAAATATTATGTGAATAGGTGGGATATTTTTGTACTGTTCTCAATGTGACATACGCAGCCTGGCAAAAAAAAACAGATAAAACAAATAAAACAAAAAAACATATTCACCATGGAGTTGTTTTTATGGTTTTAGCCTTAACTCATCAGACCACCTGACTTTTTTCCATTGAAACACAGTCCAGTCTTTATGTTCTCTATCAAATTGATGGTTGTTTAACAAATAAGAAGCTACTCTTTACATCAGTTTGGTTTAAAGAACTTGTTGATTTTAGTCATAATATTAAGTATCTAATATTATTTCAGTGACAAATCATCTGATAATATATACAGCACATTTACAAGTGTTAATTATGCAGTGTAAAAACATGTTAACTCCATTGGAGTAATTACAACAGCAGATTGAATAAGATGCTTCCCAGTGTCAGTGACAAATCATGTTGTTGAATGCTGTGGTGTTAAACCTACTCCAGAAAGCCCCGCCCATTTATCAAACCAAGCAGAATTGTTAGCAGCACCACTTTCTCATCCTCCGTACTGTGGTCAGTTTCTTCTATTACTGTTTTTTTCTTCTTCGTTTGCTTTTACAGAATGTTAACACCGTGTTCACCAGTCCTGTCGAAGGAATGACCACCTCAAACATTTAATTCCTCATCATTCCTCTTCAAGCAGTTATTTCCTGCTGTCAATGTCTTACTAAAGCATCACTTTTTAATACATTGTGTGGAGATAGTTTTACTCTACGATTTTAACACCGGTTGTTTAACTGGATAGGGACCAAATACACTCTAGAATAGAGTTAAAATCAACTCTATTATTGTGAATTTGACGCAGCAAAATTTACTGTATAGTAAATATACTGATGTGTGACATGAGCTGCAGTGGACAGTCACATTTTGGATATTTCAAGTGAAATCCACAGTTCACTAAATACTTTAAAGGGGTCGTATTTTGTTAAACCCATTTTTATTAGTCTTTGGTTCATTTATTTGTGTATTGGACCCTAATAGTTCAAAAAGTTTGGATGTGAACCCTCCAGGTGCTGCAAAGCTATCTTTATATTAATTTTGGGAAAAATTTTGAGGATTTATACAACTTGTTTTAATTCCTGCTTAATCTGTTACGTTTTGTAACTAGTTACGTCATGACATTTGCATATATAAGGTCAAAACTTATGACGAACATTCCTCCAAGTACGACATAATTGTTTATCAGCAGCAGCGGTTGTAGTAACAACTGAAAATATGTCCAAACTTAGAGTCGATTACCTAAAATATTGAGTTGTTGGAAGGGGCGGGGCTTGAAATGGCTCATTTGCATTTAAAGGGCGAGTGCTCAAAATGACCTTTTTAGCGTGATTTGTCAGAAATAGGTATACAGATGGACCTGTGGAGTTGAATTAATGAAGAATTCAGACTTAAGCAGAGCATTTACAGTTTATGTAGACCACAAGGAAATGTTTTAAAATTCATAATTCCATTTAAAAAAGCAAAATGTCAGTCATTTAAAGTTGCCAAAAAAGTTTCGTGCATACATGGTTATAATAATAAAAAAAAAAAGTACTTTTAAAGTTCATTTTAAAAGACTACACAAAACACTACTTTCACTCCTTAACACTTTCAGATCAGTTGATGATACCACATCAGGTTTTGGCCTGGTTTCCCTTATCAATCATTTTCTGATCCTGTAGCTGTAGCACAGATTTGGTTTGTTGTTGTTTGTTTTGTTTTTTTCCATGCTTGGCGTAAGCAAAAAATGTGATCTGTGTAATATCTATGTAAACTGTTGTATATACAGTATATTGTATTTGTACATCAAGGTGTTCAATGTTGTATAGTATTTGTGAAGCATTGGTGGTTTGTGTTAGTCATCTACAGAGCATTTGTAAAACATGCTTTTTTTGTCAAGGTTTTGGCAGGAAATTAGCTCCATACACTTCAACTTACAGAGTTGTGTTATCGGCGACTTTCATCACTTTGGTTTTGGAGGTGAAAGTGGTTTGCTACAGAAAACACCCACCCCTGCTGCTTGTATAAAGTATTGTTTACTCATTTGTCAAG
This sequence comes from Ostorhinchus cyanosoma, assembly GCA_029814465.1. Classification (NCBI taxonomy): domain Eukaryota; kingdom Metazoa; phylum Chordata; class Actinopteri; order Kurtiformes; family Apogonidae; genus Ostorhinchus; species Ostorhinchus cyanosoma. The sequence goes on from JAPTYQ010000018.1 coordinate 27,995,792, forward strand.
GGAGTACACAGTGGCTGTCAGACAGTGCGCTGATGAAAATAGTTTTACTCATGCAAGAGCTGTGGCCTTGAATAGAGTGTTAGAAGTGGTTGCTGGGTAATTCCTACCTGCTGTAGAAAATATAAATGTACTGTACTTGTGTTTCACTACTGTATACTTCCCCGAGGCACAACTTGTCCCTGCTTTTGACCTTTTCTCAATGAGCCTGTGGGATATTTAAGATAAAAAACCACCTATGTGTTATTTTCTCTGCTTTAAAATAGGAATTTGCAATTTAGTTATATAAGTAAAAGCAATTTTTCTAGTTGACATTGCCAGCTGATACAACAAAGAACAATGATCTTATGTTTGTGTGGTTCTCACTGTATTTGGCTGCATAGTAATGTTTATGGAAGCAACCCCAGCAATTTATATGGAATGAACATAAGAGAGATATATTTAATAATAGATTATACTGGGTCAGCGCCTGCAGTAAATGCAAACACCAAACACTCCAAAGGTGTCATCAGAGTTGTGAAATAACAAGTATCTTGCAGATTTCATCTCTTTCCCAGGACCACAGGTTTATGACAGAGATGTCATTGAATTAAAAATGGATGAATGAGGCTGGAGGCTGCGCTTGCGTGCAGTGGATAGTTCATTTGGCTTTTGCTTGACTGAAGCTGTGCGAGCAGCTGAGAGGGCGTACATCGGCTGACAGCAGCATCGATCCTCTAGCCGTTGACAGGGTAACATCTTAAAGGCGAGCACGATGACAGATGCAGAACAACTTTATAATCATTTATTCATCCCCCCCAACTAGTCATTTAGTGGGTTTTGATTCCGAGAATACAGGGCATGGAGTTGAGTTTGTGACATCAGCCCAAACTAGGAAACTTTTCCGAAAAGATAGTGATAGATGTAGCCACTGTGACACACTGGTTGCCCCGCCCCCCGAAGGGAGAGGCGAGGGTTTTTGGCTGATTTGTATGTTTGTTTGCATGTTTGTCAGCAACTTTACATAAAAACTACTGGACAAATTTCCATGAAATTTTCAGGAAAGGTGCGAGGTGGTCCAGAATAGATCCTATAAAATTTTGGTAATGTAGGTCAAAGGTCAAGGTCACCAAAAATGTGTTTTCGTAGTGATAAGAGATAGGGCAAATCAGGGATAATGTTCGAGAGGGGCGGGGTTTGTTGTACCTGGCACCACTTGGTTTTTTTTTTGTTTGTTTTTTTTTTTGTGTCTGTCTGTCTGTCTGTGTGTTTGTTTGTTTGTCTGTCTGTCTGTCTGTCTGTGTGTTTGTTTGTCAGCAACTTTACACAAAAAATACTGGACTAATTTCCATGAAATTTTCAGGAAAGGTTCGAGCTGGTCCACAATAGATTAAAATGTTGGTGAATGTAGGTCAAAGGTCAAGATCACCAAAAATATGTTTTCACAATAAGAGAGATAGGGCAAATCAGGTAAAACCTTAGCAAGGGGCGGGGTTTATTGTGCCTGGCACCACTTGGTTTGTTTGATATTCTGTCTTTGAATTGCAAGTACGAGGGAAAAATACCTGCTAAACTAATGCTAAGTGAAGTTAACCATGCTGCTAAAAAAGAAACATATTAAAATAACACCAAGTCATTTCAGTTACCTGCTAAATATTAACATATACAATCTACAGTTATGGGGGAAAAAAATTAGACCACACTTGTTTTCTTCAATTTCTTGCTCATTTTAATGCCTGTTCCAACTAAAGGTACATTTGTTGGACAAATATACTGATAACAACAAAAATAGCTCATGACAGTATAATTTCAGAGCTGGTATCTATCCATTTTTCATATTTTCTTGATAAAAACCAAAATCATGTCATTTCATACATCAATATCCATGGCATTGTACTGACAAAAACAGTGCTTTTATTCATTCCATGTTTTCTTTTCTGTCTGTTTTACTCACATGATACACACAGGAGTAACTTCTTCATTGCATAACTGTTGTTTTTAATGACTTTTGATGGTCTAATAATTTTTTTCTGTGACTGTATATTATATAAGCCAAGTGACCCCTGTGTGCATGCATGTGTGTCTGGAGATTCACACAAAATCTGTACAGAGCTGACTGCTGCTGCTGATCTAGCGAAAACAGCAAGTTGATAGGAACAATATTTTTGTGATATATTAGCCTTCTAATCACGTTGCAAAGGCCAGAACACTTTGGCGGTGACTGTTGGACAAATGTGGTACAGCATACACTCATACTCAACAGCATAAAAACTATTACATCTAGAACCTGTGGATCCCCAATGGGCTAGTTGTGTTTGATAATAGTATTATCAACTTTAAACGCACAAATTATCAGGTTAATGTTAACGCTAGCTACACTGCTGAATGGAGCTACACTATATGGACAAAAGTATTTGTGCACATTAAATTCAGGTGTTTTTTCAGTAACGGGGGCTGGGCTACAAAGTGATGCTACAAAATGATGCAAATGTGACAGTGTATGATATCATTTTATATTGCAATAAATATAATTGCAATTAATGTTTTTATTTCATCTTTAAGGCTGATTTTGTTTACATTGTCATATGCTTACAAAATACTTTTGAGTTTATTTTTATTTAATTTTAGTCAGTGTTTATTTTTTTATATTAATCATAAATCATCTACATTTAGATTTCTGAAATTGACACTTAAGAAAATATTGAAATTGCTCTTATGTTATTAGCTGAAGGTATGATGTGTCCTAATACTTTTGTACATATAATGTAAGTGATGTTAACAGACAGTGGGCTGTAACTGAGTAAACAACGTAAACTAGAAGTACTTTCCATGGCAGCGTTCACTGATGGATTTTATGACGTGAAGGTCTCTGGGAATTGATTTGTTGAGGTTTCAGGTGGCCATTCAAGGAAAGTTTTTGTACTTAGCTTTTGAGCCTCACACGTTACCGTCTGGTTGCAAACAAGTGGTTACCTGTGTGGATTTTTTAAGCTTACTGTGCTTCAGTGTGGCTGTGGATGTAGATGCACATATGCAGAACATGAAAAAACATGCCTGTGCAGTGTTGGCCTGTAAGAGTTGTTCACTTAATATCTTACTTAATCTCTCATGTCACTTCCAAAAGCCAAGGAGTAATTTATTACAACAATGTTACAAGCATTACTTTTTTTTTATTAGTGTTGTTGAAATGAAATGGCAATTTTGAGCCAGTGGTGCCATTTATTTATCAACTTTTTCTTTCTTGTCAAAAGATAGCCCACCTTGTCACTGTCTTTTGTGCCTCAATAAATCATCCTTATCGGAATAAGTTTTAGAGCCTTGCATGAATAAGCTCACTTCGGTTTGGTTTGCTGTTCCATAATGAGTCAAAAACTTTCCTGCTGTATGTGTGTGTTTTCTCTGCGATGGCATTATACTATTACAGCAGGCCAGGTGGGCTCCCTTTTTGTAAACCACTGACCCTGGGGCAGATTGGTAGAAGTGGTGACCATGACCGTGAAAATCCCAGCTCTGTTGCACATCACTCTTCTGTCAAAGACACAAAAATGTCTAATCCTTTAGCACTTCATTAGAAAATTCCTCATAAAATGCTTAAAAATGTCCTCAATTTTACAAAAATGCTGGTTTGGTCACTTGAGGTGGCCAAGCGTTGATGTGTTTAATTGGATATAAACGCCTTTCTCTAATCCAATCTGATGTAGTGATATGATTCACATGAGCTGATCCTCAGTGTCTTCCCAGATATTTGCATAAAATGTCAAACCACGGCTAGTAGCAGAAACAGGTAGTGTAGACTGATGAGGAGTTACAACATTATTTCACAGTCTCATCCATGAAAAAAAACCAGATTTTAGATGGAAAATAGCAACACAATGTTCCACTTCTTCTGCTTCCATATGGCTTTACGACAGCCACCTGTACAGACAACAGATGTTTGGCTCGATGGCTAATGTCTGTAGTAATGTTTAATCCAGATCATTTCCTCACCACTTTACCTTAGTGAACGTTTTGCCCAAACCTAACACGTACTGGAGTTGGTATCTGAACTCGATTGTGTAAATCCACCATTGACTTTAACCACTTCCTGTCCATTGAGGAAAAGCAGAAAATTAGCAGATCCTTCAATGACAGAAAACATTGAGATTCATGGTTCATGGACGTTTTAATCTGGATGACTGGTTTGTAATACCCAAAACACTGACATAAGGACACCAGCACCTATACAGTCTGTACCAGCTGCATAATTAATGGCTTTCACCTCTATACAACTATTACGTGGGTACATATGTTTATTTATTTGCTTTGGAGAGAGACTGTTGCGCCACCTACAGCTTTTCAGAGCAGGTTAAAAACACACCATAGCTCAGTCTGTCTTCCACAAACCCCGAACATGATCAGCAGGGCAGAACCAAGACAAATGAGTGCGGTTGCTGCTCCATAGATCAACAGATGGCCCAGTGGCAGTCGGAGTGCTGCTGTGTTTTCGGCCACTCAGCACTATCCCTCTGCCTCACTTATTGGCAGGGTATTCCCAGCTGTTCGTGTCCAATCTGCCCACTCGTTGATCACTCCTCTCCCTGGAATTCATGCATCCGCTATATGGGATACATTTTTCTCATCATATTAAGCCTGATGTGATTAATTTGTTTTGTATCAAGCCCTGCTGTCACTTAGATCTTTTTTTTTTTTCTAGATCACAATTATTGTGTTTTTGTTGTGTCTTTCATATTTGAGGTCATTAATTTAACGCAACAGGGATATGTGCTCTGTTAATGAGATGTGGGAGCTTTGAGTGTTTGTGTGCTTTTTCAAAACCACTCCAAAATGGAGACATAAGCCCCCAAACTTTTTATGTCAAATGCCCTCTAGTGGGCCTCTGGACGTCAGCAATCAATGCCGTCCCGTGAGGATTGTGTTTTTATTTGTTGCTTTTTCAAATTCTGATTCAGTCGACCAAAAACAGCCAGGACTCAACAGAAAAACAACAGTTTTGAATGGGTTCAAAACAGCTGCTGTTTACATATAGCTCTGGAAAAAATTAAGAGACCACTGTATTTTCCTGTGAAATCAACACGTGTGCATGTATGACAGCCATTCCATTCCTGGGTCTGTTGAGTTCCAACACAAACACACCTTATTCTGCTGATTAAACACCTGATCCATGTCTTATTTAAGAAGAAGAAGTAAAAACACCACTACTGTGCCCATCACTATCTTCTTGCAAAAGGCAAAAACAGTTCTATTAGTACCACAAAAGTAATTGGAATCCAAAAATAACTACTGAAAACTACTGGACTTCTGCTCTGACAATGTTCCCAAAGTCTGAGGACTGGATCTTCTATCAGGACAATGCTCCTGGACTCAGCTAGGTCCATAAAGGTGTGGATAATGGACCACCAGATGAAGACCCTGTCATTTCCAGCCCACTCTCCAGGCCTAAACCCACTTGGAAAACATCTGGAAGAACATGGATGGACACAAACCATGGAACATCACTGAGCTTCTCAAATTTCTCTTCCAGGAGCTGCATAAAGTCATCCAACAGCAACGGTGGAGAGCCAAGACACATGACAGCTGTCATTAAAAATCAGGATTATTCCACCAAATACTGATTGTCTGAACTTTTAACAAATTACAACATTAGTATTGTGTTGTTAAAAATGAACATGAACTGGTTTTCTTTGCATTATTTGAAGTCTGAAAACGGCATCTTTTTGTTATTTTGACCATGTGTCATGTTCTGTAAATACATGCTCTAAATAGCAATATATTTATTTGAAAATTGGGAGAAATGTTGTTGGTAGTTAAAAGAATACAACAAAAATGATAATTTTTCTCAAACACAAACCTATAAATGATAAAATCAGAGAAAGTAATAATTTTGCAGTGGTCTCTTCTTTTTTTTTTCCAGAGCTGTATGCAGTCTGTTGATAATTTATCTATAGTATATAAGAGTAATGATATTAAATGAGGACAAACCTTAGAAGGAGGTGAGAGGGATATGAGAGAGATATGATGGAATAATAAATGTCTAAAAGATCGCTGTCCAGTGTTCATATCCTGTTTCAAATGCTGAAATTGTAAACTTAGATGAAGAACATTCTAAAAAATTCTAATGCTGATCTAAGTTTTCAATTCCAGCCCTTAGTACAAACATATAACCCTAACCTACTTGTTTTTGAACTATAAACATCACAACTGTCTGATAACTTTGTAAAAAATGTTATCCTAGTCCCTGAGCCGTGTTGTATACAAACCTTAGTACTGGCATTACCACCGCCTAAATACAGTAAGTGTTATAGTATTTTTGTATTTGCACAGAAATCATTTTAACACATACTTGTATGTCAGCCAATTTCTTGTTTCTCCAAAGTTTATATAAATAGAAGGAATTTGCAGATACAAAATACCAGGTTACAAGATGAGGAAAAAGGTTTGTGAAAGACCTGAAATTTAAGCACAAAAAGACTGTGGTTACACTGCACGAATTTGGCTAAAAATAAAATCCAAATTTTTTCCTCTAAAAACTTGATTTTCGATTTAGATTTTTAGGTTAAAGCACAAAAGACAACATAAGTTGGCATGTTGCTTTTGTGAGCATCCCACAATGCAAGGCACTGCTCCCTACTTCAAATCTGTGATGGTATCACAGAAGCCCTGAAAATTCCCTGATGGGCTCGTAGAAGTGATACCAATGTAAGTCAGTGACAGGCATCAGTAATGCATGCGTGTGTGTGTGTGTGTGTGTGTGTGTGTGTGTGTGCACATGGGCCACGTAAGATGAGTGATCCACATGCAGTTATATTTAAACTGGGGGATTCATGCATGAAACCATGGCTTACATTGGTATCACTACTGTGGGCCCATCACAGATTTAAGGTCCGTGTTCATTACATGGACTTCTGTGAAAGACTGCTCTCACAGTTAGGAGGATCTTACTTTTTACACATTTTGCTGTGATTGTTGCAACCATAAAGTCATTCTGATGTTACCCCGCCTTTGTTCATAGGTAACTGGAATAGGCTCCAGCACCCCCGTGACCCTAGGGAGGATAAAGCATGTTCAGAAGATGAATGAAAATAGAAGTAGTAGAAGTAAAAGTAAAAGTAGACTACTTTTGTTTTCATGACACTGAAGGCATCCATCTGTAAATTACAATTCAAAGAAAGCCTTCACACAAAAGACAACTTTTTCTGAAAGAATAATGACTAATGTCACCATTTTCTTTACTGTAGTGGACCAAAACTTTGATTTATTCTAGACATATTCCATACCCGCTAACCCTAAAGAGCTGTTTAAACAGTCACCACTTTAAGATAAAACATATTTTTTGGCTCCAGACAGTTTTGTTTTTCTATTTCCGTCCTAAGATAGCTCTTTAGATAGTAGCCTAAAGGTTGCCGACCCATGTCCAAATCCATGCTGGGTTTGTGCAGGTCCTCTGGTTTTTCCCGATATTAAAATAATTTATGCTAGGTTAATTTCCCTGTCAGTTTCCTTGACCGAGGTACTAACTTAAATCTGGAATTGGTCCGTGGGTGCCTTCAGTAGCAGCCAGCCCTTGTATACGTCCAAGCACTGTTTAAATATAGAGGCTGAATATTTAGGAATGAGGTTGTGTTTAACCTAAACAGAGTTGCTCAGTCAGCCATACATTTAACCTTGCTCTTATATAGCTGAGCTTTTTATTTTTCAGTTACACACTTAATGACTCTGACCTTCCTGTTATTTTATTGACTGGTGAATAAGAGCAAGTTTGACTAATTAAAAACACTCATCATGGAGATGTCAGTGGTTGTATGGGGCAGGAAGCAAAGAATATCATTTAAATATTAATTTATTGCTAGAGGGTTTTGTATTTTTTCACTGGTTTAAAGAAAGATTATTTCTGTTTGTATGCAGTCGAAGCTCAAAAATTTGTGTTTAGTGGAAATGAAATGACATAAGCTGCCTTTCAGTGAGAAATTAATACTGTGTGTTTGGAACTGTGTTAATGTGGGACAAGGTGGTTAGCATGCCGAGGGGAGTTTCCTAGATAAATAACACTCCAGATCTGTGCACAGCCAAATGAAGACAGTGCTGAAATGCATATTGAAATATTTTTGTTCGGGCCACATAGCACTTTTGTATAAGCAAAACAACTCAACCAACTGACTTCCATTTGATAATGACTAATGAATGATTATTACATTAGCATAACATTTGCTTGTGTCATGAAAAATCGGTACAGTCAAACCCTAAAGGTTTTTTTCTCTCTTTTCTTTCGTACGAATGGCCGGAGAGACAAGTAGAGAACAGCATTTAAAGTAGGTGCAGGAGACAATTTAATGACGACATCAATCAGCGATGCACAGCAGGCATGCAGACATCACCTAAAGCAGTTTACAGCTTCTACACTTCAATAGAAAACACAGGAAAACAGGACCTGTAGCTGCATGGAAGACAGTATCAGGAACTTATGTACAGTATGTCTTCTGCATAGTCACTAGACTTTTCTCCTTGGCATTTTGCTTTGTATGTATCTCTTTTTACCATCTATTTATGTGTGTAGTTAGGTTTTTTCCTTTAGGATAACTGTAAAAGTCATAAACACCATAACAATCATCTAAACACTGCTGTTGCAAACATTTATTACAAATATATGAATTATACCTTTATTTAAAGCTTTATTTCAATGTATAATTAGTATTTTTTTTACTGTAAAATATTTTAAAAATTGTTAAAATAATCAGCAGTGTCGGACAAAATAACAGTTTGGATGGTTACTGTATAACAAAGATGCCAATATATTGTGTTACACAGATTTACAGTGGTTATTATGCTAATCAATTACACTAGTCACACATACATTTACCTTGTACAGGATGTTATATATGCATTGTATGATTCCAAGTGATGTTGCTAAAACATAAAAAAAAAGTGCTGCTACTTACACTGGTATATGAATACTTATGAAGGTGGTCGGAGGGGCCGTAGATGCAAATTGTCAGTCACGCTTCAATCTGTCAGCCCCAGGGCAGCTGTGAATACATATGTAGTTTACCACCACCAGAGTGTGAATGTGTGAGTGAATAAATAATGGATACACTGTTTTGAATATGCGTTCATAGAAAAGCGCTATATAAATCAAATTCATTATTATTGTAACTGAACTGAACTCTTTTGTCATCAAGGCCACCGGACTCATTTAACAAATAAATACATTTTATCCTGGAGAAAGTTCATGTATTAGTTTGGACCCAGACTAAATTGTTAAATGCTATACTTTATCATTCCAAGTCGTCACATGCCTGTTGAGGACATCACATTCAGATTTTTTCATGTGCGGGGTATGGATCATTTTTGATGTGAAATACATCTAAACGAGGCTATATTTACAGTTTGGTTAGGTTTCCAGTGTGATTAAATATGAAATGGTCATTGCAGTGTTAATTTTGTTGACGAGACGTTGACGAAAACGACTAGTCAACGACCAGTTTTGCAGCATTTAAGACTAAATAAAAACAGACTAAAAAGAAACAGGTGATGACGAAAATAAAAATGAAATCAACTGTAATTTTCGTCAATAAATAAAGTCGAGAGTAAAATGGATTTGGGGAGGCAGACAGGTGTGTGCGCTCCCTGAGCACATTCTCTTGGCGCTTCATAAATGGGAAACAATGGCAGCCACCGGTCGTCTGCGCCGGGATGATGTGTGGATTCATTTCCATTATGACAAAAAAGAAGACAAAACTAAATGCCGGGTTGAATCACGTGGACACATGGTTGTGGGAAAAACACCACCAATCTAAAACATCTGCAAATCACTCATCCCAATATTCACGCAAAGATAAGCTCAGCTTTTGTAAGCTAACGGTAGTGTGAGCTAACCTTAGTAGGCTTAAGCTCTAGCCTCTCAGAGTAAATTAAGGAAGAACACAAGAATAAATGACTATGATTGTGTTCGGTGTATGTAAAAACGACTTGTATGTGCTTGTAGTGGAATTTCTCATGTTTAATTTGATGTGCAGTTTGACTATATTGCTACATAATTAGCGCAACGTTGTATGTCTTTTGCTGTGGTGAATCTCAGGGTCCTCCAACTGGGAAGCTGTGGGGTTTAACAAGCTAGCATGCTACTTTTTTATTATTATTATTATTATTATTATTATTTATAATTAAAGTGCTGACACTTTTAGTCGACTAAATGTACTATTTAGTCGACTAAAACTAGACAAAAACTAAAACGATTCAGAAGAATAAAATGTGACTAAAATTAAATGGCATTTTTGTCAAAAGACTAAGACTAAATTAAAATTTGATGACCAAATTAACACTGGGTAATTGTATGTTTTCCCCAGTTAACAGCGTCACTTTCCCACAGTTGGACTTATATTGACTTATAGCCAACACGTTGAAAATGACTGTTTGTGCAGTCGTGTGGCTGCTCTGAGAGCTTCAGGGCCTCAGCTCCAGAGGTCGTCTGACTGCAAGATAGCAGTAGACAGCCAGTTGGTCGGTGATTGATGAAATTTGTTTTTCTGTTGGGGTTTGCTTCTAAAGGAATTTGCTGTAAACCTACTTGTGATTTTTTTTTTCTCCCTTTTTTTTCTTCTTTTCTTTTTTCTTGTGATGTTTCTTTGTTAGTAAGAAAAGAGTCAAACCTTTCAAACAAACCTCAGTTTTTATTATTGGCAAAGAAAGGCTATATGGTAGACAAACCTAGAAATATACCTTAAAGAGTTAGCCCATGCCAAAGTATATTATGCAGCACTTAATTTAGTGCAGAAAGTTCTGCTTAGTGCCAGCGAGCTACTCTTGATCAAAGTCATTAGTCACTTGATTTGGACTCTTTGCTGCTGAATAATTGAGGCTGTGAGAGGATAAAGGATTTGACTACACTGACTCACTAGTTAGGAAAAATAAAGAGAACTCCCTCTTTTCAGAGTGGAGAGGATGAGAGAGGAGGGCAGGAGGAATGGTGAGATGGATAGAAAACAGAGGAATGGAGATAGAAAATTAGGGAAAGATTGAGAGGGAGGATCAGCCTGATTTATGTTTTGTCTGCTCATAGAAATGTCCACCACTGATGAAACATTTAACACCATAATATCACAGAGACTACCACCCACGTTCAGGGGGGAAAGTTCTCCAAGTCCGCATAAGTTTCTTGTCTTTCCTCCATCTTGTTTTGCCATCGTTTTCACGGTTTTTCCCTTTTAACTTACGGCCATTCATTCAGCGCCATTGGCACACAGACTCCGGGTACTTTTCCCGTCTTCTGGGGAGCCCAGTACACCCCATGAGCATAAATCAAAAAGATAATACTGCTTTGATTTATGTTATCTGAAATGATGTAATATGCAATAAAATGTTCAGTCTTTTGTACTTGTTTTCATCTAACGTCTCCAGGTTCTGATTTATACCAGCAATTCAGACGTGTTTTATATTTTCTGAATACAGACACAAGAAATTCTCAACTCGAGCAGTGAACATAAAGGGGAGTAAACAGGTCAGAGTAGATGGGTTAAAGGAACAGTTCTGAAGGCTGTACATCACCTACTGTAGGTTCAATTCAGTGAGAGGCTGATTACACCTAAATGGAACACTGAACGACACAGGAAATCATTCTTGTCTATGTCCGTAAAATTGTTTAACTCCACCTTATAACCACATAATTTTATTACATACAACTATATTTTTGTACACTTATTATGTATATTTATCAAATTGATAATACAATTTCTAGTACATATTGTATAAATTGCTGTTCTAATTGTGTCTTTATAGAAGGTTTTAATATGCATATTTGCTATATGTTCATAGCGATATATATGTTTGTATATTTAGAGCTTTATTCTTTCCTGCTACTTTTTTTTATTATACTTGAATGGAGCTACTGTAACACCCAATAATTCCCCCCTGGGATTAATAAAGTATTCTGATTCGGATCATTTGACTATAGAAACAAATATAGCGTTAATAATTCATTCTTCCAAGACAGTTCCCTAATATAGTATGTAGCACAAAATCTCAGAAACTATGGAAAGAAAAATGCTAAATAATAAAGACGTGTGTTTTCTTGGCTTTTAACAGCTAAAGAGTTCACAGCGGCGTCAGTAAATGTGTTTGCATGGTGGCTGCGGTGATTCCTGCCACTTTTGTCAGTGAAACACAGATGATTAGGCTAAATCCACACTAATGTTTTTCTGTTTCATTTCATTTTGAGAAATGATCTCCAGTCCCTCTAACACACAGTGAAACACATATCACATGACCGGGGAGATGATAATACTGTTGGACATGGGGAGCTGTTGCAAATTGGTCAAATAACAGCTCACCTGTTGTGCATGTAGTGAATACTATTATGATGAAAAACAGAATTTAGCAGCTTCTAACAGAGACAATAAGACTGGAATCTCCTGTAATTTAGTATCCACAATGGACAAACAGCTGGTACTCTAGAGAAATGCTTTCTTTTGTTTCAGAAATCTTCATGTGACAGGGGCTTAATGAAACAAAGGATAAACAATAACTTATAAATCCCAATCTAGAGGCAAATATATGCATCTGTTCCAAAAGTCTCTCTTTTTATCCATTCACATACAACACAGTACTAGAGTTTACAAATAAAAACAGGGTCTAAAAGTCTATTTTCAGAAAGTTAAGATACTGGAAAACTATAGACATTAGGTGTAAATATCACAAAAGATATGTAATTTAAACTGAGCTGTTAAAATTAACACGTTAACATGGATTAGTCTGTCATCATGATTAATCTGATTACAATTTTTAACGCTTAACCCATCTGCAGCGTAGGACTCTGAACGTCTCTGACAGTTTGTCCAAGTAGAGTTACCATCACACATGAACAAATGGGCAGTTGATCCAGTAGAGACAAGCTGCAGAACCAACAGATAAAGATGGAAGACAATAAACAGCACATTGTTCCCTCTGGATGAAATATGAGGACAAAAAAGCTGTTTTGTTTCAAGTTGTTTTGTTGAAACTGCTCAAGGTGTTTAATAAACCTGGTCAGTGCATATATATTCACTTCTTTCTTGAGCCTGTTTGCTCATGCACAATGAAATGTGATATAGATTGAAAATGAATCATATTTAATTGTGATTAACTGAAATTAATGCTCAGCAGCTCTGTGATTAATCTGATTTAAAATTTTGATGGTTTGACAGCACTAATTTTAAACAAAACCGTAGTGTGACTATAGCCTCAGTCACCTGTATGTAGGACTTAAAGCCAACAGACCAACAGCCAAAATGTAAATGTGAGTCCAAAACCACATGGATGACGTCACAGTGGATCCATCCATGGGTTTATATGGGTTTAATGCACTTGGATGCACAAATAGACAAATTACTAAGAATTGGACAGAGGTTTTCTGCTGTTACTAGGGTTTTCTTTCAGTTAACATATCCCACTTACATCCTAGAACATCTTTTCCAAACACTGGGATGTGACGTAGACTGTCTACAAATAGTGGATGAATCCTCTGTGATGTCACCCGCTGGTTTAAGGTCGGCCTTTTTCTAGCCTTGAGATGCTTCAGACAGTTTCACATTGTTGGTTTTTGGGAAACGGCCTGGTAAGAGAGTTTGGGCTGAAATGAAAAACACACTGACTAATGGTGTCATATTAAATTCCATCAAGTAATTACAGCTACTTAAATGTTGACACATACAGTTATTTGATAACAGTGACATCAAAGTCATGAAACGTACAAACACATTAATTACTCCCAGATATACTAATTAGCAGGCTAACTGACAGACCATATAATTCAGTATGAATTAATGCTAACATCAGCTAATGCAGCTAAATTATGTCACTTATTGTATAATTAAGTGCAATTAAATTGAATGATTCTTTGATGGTGTTGTTAGTGTATCCTCTCATGCAGAACAACAGCAGTACCAGCTGTCAGAGAGGAAAAGAGGTTGGTAAAGAAGCGCTGCAGATGTCTGAGATGGCAGCTAAGCTAATGCTAGCTTAGCATTTGCAACATGGCAGGTGTCACTGCCATGCTTGGAGTAAAAAAAAAATACAGAGAGAGAGA
>JAPTYQ010000018.1:28022834-28033629 GCA_029814465.1 Ostorhinchus cyanosoma
TAAGAAATGAATGATGAAAATCAAACACAGTCAGTCAATAGCTTTGTGAGTGTATATTTTAACATATACTTGATGATATATGCAGTTTTATTTATTTATTTATGTATTTAACTCATTGAGATCTAGGATTGAACTCAGATAATTTAGCTTGTGTTTCAGCCCTATTCTAAACACAGAAACTAGAGGATGTTCCCTTTCAAATAATGTTTCAAATGGCTGTGGCTCCACTGTCAGAGCAGTCTTCCATAAGCCAGAAGGTTGGTAGTTTGATCCCTGATGTGTCCTTGAGCAAGACACTAAAACTCCAGTTCTTCCCATTGAACGGACTGTTACACTGGTTTGTGAGTTAATGGGTGAACCATTGGTGGTATGTAATTATTGTTGAAAACTACAGTATTATAAGTTATGCAGACTATCAGACAGTTACTATTTGTAATAATATACATCAGTGTTCCTAATCTGTTTACTATCTGTTATTTACATTATTAGGCCTCTAAACAGATGTAGCTACCATTAGGGAAGCAAAAGTAATGTGTTATGTCGTATATAGTAAATGAAAGTTGGGGGTGGGATTTAATAAGTTTTCTTCTTCCCACGTCTTTTTGGGGAATGCTTATTGAATGTATTTTGTTATTACTAGTGTACATGGCAATTGCTATATATATTTATTTATTTATTTACTTACTCGATCACCTCTATTTATTAGTGTATTTGCTCTGCTATTAGTTCTTTGTACATATAAAAGTTTAGTTTTTTTCTTCTACTCGGAATGAATAAATGAATGAATGAGTGTATGAATGAATATGGCACCGTGTATAGTGGTCTGAGTGCCATAAAAGGCAAAAGTGCAAAAAGCATTTACTTAGTGAAAGGTTTTGTTTTATTTAACCAGGTTGGTCCCATTGAACTGGTGGATCTCTTTTTCAAGGGAGAACTGGCCAAAATGGCAGCAACATAGTCACATAATTACAGTTTTACAAAAATAAAAGCATTTGCAAACACAGAAAAAACATATACAATCAGTCAAAACATTTACAGACCAACAGCCTTGATTCCACAGTTTTAACACTGTCTTTAGAGTTAAAGGAGTCAGGGTTTGTAGTTCCATGACTTTGACTTAATATCTAGATTAAAGGTTAAACTCTTTGTGGTTCACGTTAGATTTCTATGTAAACACGATGCTTTCATCATCTTCTCCTCAGGGCCCAGTGTGTGCACAACCATGTCAGTTTGGATCCTTTGGTATTAATTGCACGGAGGAATGCACGTGTCGTAACGGTGGACTGTGCGACCACATCAGCGGTCAATGCCAGTGCAACGCTGGCTACATCGGAGAGAGGTACAGTAAGAAAATGACTGCACCGTAGACAAGACTGGAAAGAAACTTTACCCCCGTGGGAAATTAGTTTATTGTAACTGCAAAAATGAATGCAACTCAGCAGAGAGAAAGAGAAATGTGAGCACACAGTAGAATATGTAATAAACTGTAAATACAGCTGAGAAACTAACATAAACAAGCAAGTAGAGTAAGAACAAACCATCTGTGTCCAAATAAGTACAGTTTTGTACGATCAACAGAGGTTAATGACTGTTTTTTGGGTTGGTACCACTTTGTTATTCATAGTTTTTAACAGTGTCCAATAGAAACCAATAGTAGAAAACAGCTTCAATTAGAGTGTGTTTTTGCCTAGAGCCTTCCTGGGTAATGTTAAAAACTTGCTGAAATATAACCTGAGTCACGAAGTGAGTGTTAAAATAGAATATCGGAGAAGAATATGAGTGGAGAAAAAACAAACCACTATACCCTTGGCAGCCATTTTGCACCCTCCTGGTCTACACACTTTAAAAACTATCCTATATACAAATTTTAGATCATTGTAACTTATGCCAAAGTATTGATACCACGGGCCTAGAATATCCTCACCTGAAAACAAGTCACCCCCCCCCCCCCCCAAAAAAAATAAATAAATCTGTGAAAAGCAGCATTATGGTAATTAATCTTAATGGGAAAACCATTAGTGACACTTTAGTGATGTTAGCTGCAGTGACGATTCGATGAGCTCTTCACAAGACACTAAATATCACATTTTCAATATTCTACTTATTTAAATATCCAGTTCAGGTCAACAGTAGTACATATATTACACCAAGAGAGTATCGGTGTGTTCACAAACACAATATCAAGGACATTCATTCATTTTTCATTCATTTATTGGTTTATTTTGAGCATTCACAGAATACATGCAAGTTAAAAAAAAAACAAAAAGAAATTCCAAAACCATTGATTTATACTCGAAAGGGAGTGGGAAGAAGAAAAACTCATTTAATCCCACCCCCGTTCTCGTCATCAAATAACTTAACATATTAACATTTTAAATACTCACTCCCGTCCTTAAGCTTCAAGCCAGAACAAGGAACAAAATAGATCTAAACCAAAAATGTCATAATGAAGTCTATTACCTACACAGTGACAGTATCAGACAGGAACTTCTTGAAACATTTGAAAGAATAAAACTAATTTGATTTGGTATTTTTTGGTTTGAGGTCAACGTGTAATGCTGTTGAAGGTTGTTCTGGGGGAACTGCTGAGAATGTTGTCCATAAATGAATCTTTTTATTCTTTGTTGCACGTTTGGTTTGATTTGTCCATTTAACAGATGAAAATGATAGCGTGTAATAGACTTCATTATAACATGTTTAATACTATAATATTAGAATCATGTTGTATCATTTTACTCATATTCTTAGTACAGATTCCAGCCCAAACCCTGCTAAAGGGCTACTAGTCAGTCGAGGATGTAGCAGCAGTAGAGGATTGGGTTAAAATATACAGTCAGATATTTTGGCTCCGTATGAAAGATTCCCATTTTAATGTTGATGAAAATGTAATGGCTAATCTGTGACTAATTACTTTAAGCTTTGATCACGTGTATCGCTGTAGGTTCCATAACGTCACTAAAGCTTTTCCTAATGTTTACAGCAGTGGGTCTGTGGTTCAGCCAAGTGGATTTCATAACCCAAATGGGAGAGATGGGAGATGGCCCATGAGTTGGCTACTCCACAGACGGCACCTGAAACTGCTGCTTGGCTCAACAGATGGTCATTCTGTTGCATTAGGAGTTATCAAGTGCCATTGTAATTTACACGTCTGTACATAATTATTATATAATATCCTCACAGAGATCATCTGATTATCATGAAATTAGTAGAATTCACTAAATAATTGTGTATTATGTGAACTGAGCCACTTCTCCCATAGGACTCTATTCAAACAGATTAGACTCTGGTCTCACTTTGTAGACCCCAAGGCTGTTACGTTCTTACACCTAAACACTTTAGTCAGAATATCTTTAACATTCTTCTGTGTTTTTACAGGGTTATAAGTATCATGGATTTCTTAGGCTCTTCTTTAGATACAGTAAGAAAATGCAAGAAGTCTGTTCACAGTATTAACCCATAAAGACCCAGTGTTGCTTTTGTGTCGGTTACCAAACAAATTTTTCTCTCTATTTAACCTTTCTTAGATCATTTATCATGCCATTATACTCTATATTTTGTGTTTTTTCAGTGTAAATAATATATTTTTCTATATTTAATTTGGTGATCATATAAATAGTCATTAAAGCTTAGATTAAAGTTGAGGGGTATTATATGAAAAGCAGAGAAAACTGAAGAAAAAGTGACTTTTTCAGTAAAATCTCCCATTAACTGAACATAAACCCAGTTTGTCCATCCACTATCATTGATCCAACTGCATGGGTTTTACTGGTGAACCAATGTTGTACAAGACAACAGAGTTTCCATGGTAACTACGGAGCCTCTGAATGTCCAAATGGGTCATATCTGATGACCATGAAAAGATGACAAACTCTATTTTACACCAATTACTTACTTGTATTGATAGGATTAGTGGATCAAGGTATTAAACAGTTTAGATCAATAGATGGTTTAGATCTCTGGTGGATGTTTGGGTCTTTATGGGTTAAGAGTGTAGAGTCAGTATTTAGTCTGATTTCTACCCCCATACAGAAGTAGGTCAAACAAAAAGAAATATCTGGCATGTGTTCAATGAAATTTATTGTTTAAAAAAAAAAGAAGAAAATGATGTCATGTTTTCTGAACAAAAGTGTTAAAGACATGTTAAGTACAAAAGGACTAAACACCAGATACTTTATTAAATAGGGGCTTTTTTTAATGCTAGTTTTGTTTTTAATGCTGTGAACGGTTCCTGTGTATCCTGGTTGAGCCTTTAACTCATTACAGCTTCATTAAATCAACAGCAGACCTAATGGTGGTCTTAGACTTAAGCACAGTACTGTACCAGCAGCTGCATGACGGAGGATCTCATCAGACATAATGGTCACATCCCTGTGTGTTGGTTCTTCCCACCAAAGCTTTTAAACTAAGAGATATTTAAACTTGTTTTCTCCTTTATTACCTCCATCATCTCAGTGGTTGTAAAACTCTCCCTCCAACACCACGTCGCTCTGGTCCTCCCAGTCCCTCTGTCTTCCTCTCTTTTCCTGTCTAGATTGGACTTTCTCCCTCTGTCTATCTCTTTCTCCCCCTCTCTCTCCCTCTCTCTCTCCCTCTCTCTCTCTCTCTCTCTCTGTCGTTATTCTCAATTGGGCCAAATTACCTCCATTCATTCAGGGCCCAGACAGGTGAATTAGCCTACATGGAATAATTCCTAGATTGAGTTCTCTTCCACCCCGTCTACGTTCTAATGGAATTAGCCGAGATAAGAGTCCTGAGGAAGTCGGCATGATTTAAACGTGACACAAAACAGAAGTCCACTCTGAGCTATTTTAATGGAGTGATTTGTCTACTTCTTAATGGTCTCAGTTGTGGACGTGTTAGGAATGGAGCTTAACTTCAGCTGTGACTCTTCTCAAACATTTCTTTACTCATTTCAGACCTGTCTGTTTAATCATGCTCATTAAAGCCATATGGCTACTTTGTATGCTTTAACCTTGAGCACCACTCAGGGTCTCAGCATAATATCTAACCCGTTGACCTCATAATGGTGCCAGCTTGCATGATGGAAGAGCTCATGTCATCTGTGAAGAAAAAGGAGGTCCTTAACTCTGGGTATAAGCTCAGTGTGCTGAATGTCACGTGGTATTTATTTTTAGTTAGTAGTAGAAGCATCATTTATCATTTTTTGAATTGCAAATGTGAGTTAAGTGTTGTAATTTGTAATAGTTTTGCATTAAAACACTCAATATACACAAAATTACCATCAGAGGATGGGTTATATTGCAGATATATTGATATCAGTTAGCATGCTAACCAGGTAGCTCCAGACTGTCCTGGCCTGTTATACCTGCTTACACTAGAGGGAGTAGTGAGTCACTTTGGACCATCCTATCTGCAATCAGTCCAACATGAGAAGAAAAAGAAGTAGTGCTGTTGTTTAGATTAGAGTCATGGATGTGTTCAGAGAAATATGTCCATGTTTGATGGTAATCACAGTGCAAAAATGTAAATGTTACCAAGTGTATTTTTCTCATCTCTAGTCCAAATATCTCAGGACACTTAAATTAAGACATAATCACCTAAAGAGTAACTTTTCAGTGAGATATAAACACATCATTTTCACTGGTTCCATTGGCAGATTTTCTTTTTTTTTTTTTAGCTTGAATTAAGCAAAACAATATTGAATTAAGCAAAAAAATATACTAATGGAACAAGTGAAAGCGATCTTGGTAAGATTTCTTGAAATAAGATTTTCAAGATCTATTGTCTAAAAATATTTTTTTTATATCTCATTGAAAAGTTCCTCTTTATGTGATTATGTCTTATTTTAAGTGTCCTGAGATATTTGGACTAGAAATGAGAAAAATACACTTTGTAAGAGTTAGATTTTTTTCCAGTGCACCAGATGGAATAACACTCTACTCTCCTATGATGTTTTGCTTTACAAGTGATTAATTAGCTGCATAAACTAACTGAAATATGTGTTAAAACTGGTAACTCGTGTTAACAGTAACAACAGCTAATAAGACAGCCATAATCAGTATCTCACTTTAGCATTTTATCTTTTTTTTTTTTTTAATCTGTTAAACAGGCAGTACAAAAACACACACACAGTAGCATTTAGCTTCTTCTAGATGCTATATAGTGCTTATCCAATCCATTATTATTATTATTATCATTATTATTATGATGGTAAAACTAAACTAAACAGCGTACAGTTCGCACTCTTTACAATCTCCAAACTCCTTTGGTAAAGCAGTATTTTAACCACACATTAAATAGGCCTGTGCTTGGATATACTGCTGATACCATTTTTTTTTATTTGTTTGTGTTGGACTAAAGTGTCAAAATATTAAAGGAAGACAACAGCACCAAGTAGCAGATGGAGGCAGTGGTTAACCAGCAGCTCTCATGTTCTCCCATTTCATAATGCTGTTTTAGTCAGAGGAGAAAAGAAAAGAACTTCAGGAGCTCCGTGGGACTTTAAGGTCTGAACCATGTCAGCTCTCCTGGTTCATTTGATACAAGAAACAGCATCTGTTTTGGAGATAACTGCTACTTATTTGCTAGATAATTAGAGCTACTTCTTATTTTTATTGAACTGAGGGTAGAGAAAACTACAATAACTCACTATTCACTCTAATGTTACAAAGTGGAATCATAAGACAGTGCAGTGGGGCTAGCTGATGATGCCTGCAAACTGCTGCAGTGTGATACATTTATATCTTAGTCATGTAGTCGAAACGGTTATCTCTTCTTCATATACTTGACCAAAACTATTCATTTGTGTTGTATTTGAAACTATAGCATATTACAATGTGTATAAAGTAGGTCTGAGAAATATCAAGCTAATTATACCATTAACACTGCATTCACTGGCACATGACATGAAGCATCCCCAGGTCACGACCTTTCATTTGCACTTAATTTGAAGTCAATCAGACAAATAGTTCCAGAGATATGAACAAAAGAGTGTTTAGTGATTTTAAACTTTTGAGCGGTCCCTTGTGGCTAATCTAGAAATTGTAAATCGTCCAAAATCAAATCAGTTCTTCCTCTCCATGATATTCATTGATATGGAAATCATGGAATTTCTAATCTGAATATTTTTCAAGTTATTGCGTTAACATGAAGGCTATCCGTTGGCAGCGGTCGGACCAAAAACATAATCAGGGATAAAATGATTAATCAAATGGTGAAGGTCTAGTAGGACTGGTTTTGTCATGAAGGTGTCAACTCTAGTAAATAGCCTTTTTCAGTTGTTGAAAAAAAAGAGCAAGAAAATGCTAGTTTAAGCGAAGGAATAGAGAAGGGTTTAGAGGAGGGGTCCTTTCAGAATGTCAGCAGCGTTAATGGGCTCGTTTACGGAAACAAAGGCTGCCGTTAAAGAGCTGTTAAATTACAATGAGGGGGTTTTGCCTGTCAGAATTTTCTTACCCATCGTGGTCCTAGTGTGAATAATTCCCACTTTGAGAATATTAAATATGTTAAAAAATCTCCACTTTTACTAACTTTATTGTCAGAAAATTCTGTTCAGGCTAATAAATAACTATTTAAGTGTTCATTCATCTTAGAAAAAGTTGGCTCAGTCATTAAGTCATATTCCTACATACTATGTATAAAATGATTCCAGCTACATATTTGACAATCTCAGTTTCATTTTTCATTGTATGTTATGTCCTGTACTGTCCTCTGAGATCTAGTCCTGTCATACCAAAGCTAACATTCTCCTTTACTACCTTTATCATGACCCAGATGCCAGGATGAATGTCCAGTGGGCACCTATGGGCCACAGTGTGCCCACAAGTGTGATTGCCAGAATGGGGCCAAATGTTACCACATTAACGGGGCCTGTCTGTGCAACGAGGGCTTTAAAGGCCCCAGCTGCCAGGACCGCTTCTGTCCCAACGGCCTGTATGGACTCATCTGTGACAAATACTGCCCCTGCAAAGCTGCAAACACACTCAGGTATACAACTGGGGAGGTCATGTTAAGTGTTTATGTGCATATTATTTATAATTCTATATGAATTATTCATGACTGTGATGGAATTACTGCAGTAGTTAAAGATGTTTGGGTCGAGCATTTTGTTTGTAGTTATTTCTCTGATACATTTAGAATTTGGTTCTTATTCAAAGTCAGTCATTTTGAGCGTTTGACGTCATACTGTATACAGTGCATACATGTTTATAGATACACTAAGGCTATGTTCAGGCAAATGTGGCCCAAATCAGATTCTTTTGCACATATATGACCTGTATCTGATCTGTTAAAGGCAGTTAAAACAATACAGACCCGATTCTTTCAAATCCGACCTAAGCCACTTTTATAAGTGATACTAAATCAGATACGTATCCGATATTTTGCAGTGTGGCTTCAATCTGAACTGCCAGGTCACATTTCACCAAAAAATCTGAATTGTTCCGTAAGACCTGCTGTCTGAATGTAGCCTAAGTGAACACATTATAATGTATTCAGGATGTGTTGTTCAACTGGATATAGTACTGAACTGAATTTGTGAATTTATTACCGTATAATGTGTCTGCATGTTAATGTGGATTTGAGCAATATTGATTTCTTTTATATATATATACTGTACAATCAGACATAGTGTCTGCCATGAAAGGAAATTTGATAGTAATGATTGACATTGGTTAAAAAAATGTATTATGGTAAATAATATTAATACACGTTACTTATCTAACAGTTTAGGGAAACGGACATTAGTGTCTCCTAAGGTAACAAGATAGAAAAAAACAACAACATGACTAACCCTGCACAAAGAAATGAAGATGTGTACAAATCAGTGTTGTTGTCATCTCAGGCTGTGACAAACTTTTTCACTGAAAGTTTTAAATAATGTTAATACGTGACACGGACTCTGTCATTCTCCAGCAACATGAGAGGAAACCTGTATGAGAGTCTAAATATAAGAAGGATATTCATTTAATGGACATCTAAGCACATCGTGTCCCTGTGCAAAGTCAACCAACTTACAGCACTGACTTCTAATCTCTTTCCTTTTATAGCTGTCACCCTTTGTCAGGAGAGTGCACCTGTGCAGCAGGGTGGGCAGGGCTTTACTGCAACGAGACATGTCCAGCTGGTTACTATGGCGAAGGCTGCAGGGAGATGTGTACCTGTGTTAATGGAGCTGACTGTGACGGCATCACGGGAGCTTGTACTTGTGCGCCTGGATATATAGTAAGTCCACATGCTGTCTCCAAGATAAATGGAGTGCATCAATATCATCACCACACAGATGCTATGTTTCATATATTTTTTCTCTTAAAAAGGACCTTTAACTAAAAATGAGTACCAGCTCACAGATGCCAGTGTAGGAAATGTTTGACCATACATCAGAGTACTTAACCCGGCTTGGGCAGCTCAGTTGGTAGAGCAGGTCGTCGAATTACCAAAGAGTCGGTGGTTCAAATCCTGCCTTCAACTGTCCATGTGTCGAAGTGTCCATGGGCAAAACAATGAACCCTAAGTTGCTCCCAGTAGGGCCGTGCATGGTGGCAGCCACTTACTGGTGTGTGCATGAATGGGTGAATGTTGGGTCTCATAAAGCGCTTTGGGCACCATAAAAGTGTGGAGAAACACTATTTAAGTACTGACCATTTACCATAAAGACCCAAACAGCCAAGAGCATCTACTGAACTGTTTAATACCTGTTGATCCACTAATCCTACCAATACATGTAAATAGTGTAAAATGCAGTTTGTCATCTTTTTATGGTCATCAGATAGGAGTCATTTGGACGTTCAGAGGCTCTGTAGTGAACATGGTAACACTGTGATCTTATACAACAGTGGTTCACAGTGGGGTGCGAGCACAGTAGGGGAGGGAAAAAAATCACAGACTCACTGGATGTTAGTACAAAGGAGATGCACTATTACAGTGTTTCTCAACGGGGGCGGTATCCCCGCGTGAAGATCCTGTGTAAGCTCCAACGTATAATAGAAGCATAACCCCCCCCTGCAAATTTAGGTATGTTGCGTTACTTTTATAATAACATGCCCCCTCCAGCTGATCCCCATTTTTTTCAGGGCAAGGGGGGCAGCAGGAGCCTCATGATGCTGTTTGTGGGCCTTTGTTCAAAACAGGTTGAGAAACCATGTTCAATGACATCAATAAAACCCATGGAATTTGACAAACACCAGTGGATGGAGACACTTGTTTTCATGTTCAGTTATCGACATCTTTGCTGAAAAACTTACTTTTTCTTCAGTTTTCTCTGTTTTGATTTAATAACCTTTGAAGTAACACTGAGTATCAATGATGATCTAAATTAAATCTAGAAAAATATATGATTTTCAATGAAAAAATGCAAAATATAGACAATTTTGTTATAATAAATGGTGATAAATCACTTTAGAAAGGTTAAATATGGAGAAAATTTCATCTAGAAACAGACCCAAAAGTAACACTGGGTAACACTTTATGGGTTCAATTTTCCATTTCAGTACATGATGTTACATTACACTAAATAAAGGGGACTAGTACAGAAACTGGCTCTCCTCTACTAATATTTCAGTCAGCAGCAAATGATTAAAAGAAGACCTAAAGTGTAATTAAATGAATTTACTGACATAGTGTAGATGGTTGCAGGAAGATGAAGCAGCATTAGAGGAGTCATCATTTTACAGAGACAGTCACACCATGAGCCATACTTTAGCATCCCCCCAGTAGAGTCTTCACAGTGGGTGTAGAGAAGGAGTAAAAATAGTCTTCCTGATGATTTATTTTGATGTGATTGAGCTCACTGCAGAGACCTTTTGGACAGCAAGGTCTGGCGGAAGTTGCACCGTTC
>JAPTYQ010000018.1:28052545-28068719 GCA_029814465.1 Ostorhinchus cyanosoma
TATCTATCTATCTATCTATCTATCTATCTATCTATCTATCTATCTATCTATCTATCTATCTATCTATCTTACTCACTCACTCACTCACTCACTCACTCACTCTGTCTGTCTTCCTCCGATTAAATATTTGGATTTTTTTTTTTTAATATAGTGACAGGTTGGATTCTAAATGCTCAGTGGTCCCTGCTTTGCCTTCTACTTTAATATCTGCCACTGCTGGTGTTGAAATGTTTCTGCCTGGTTCTTCAGTGGATTTGTCCTTGTGTGATTGTTTAATAATAGTGTAAAACGTGTGACTATTTATACCCAAAAACTGCATCTGAACATTTCAGACTACTACCATTAAACTCTTTCAACAAGAATACAAAATAAACACCACTAAAGCTGTTTTTACTAAACACTTTTCAGATTTTAAACAGACTAATTTCCACTTCTCATTTTCTAGCAGCAATACCCTTGGGTTTTAATGATTAAAAGAGCTGCATTCTCCCATCGATACATTGCATTAGCCTTGCATTATAGATTACAACTTCTTTTTTTTTAATCCTTTGAGACTTTCTTGCTCACTTTTAACTTTGTAACTCTTTTCGCATCTTCCTAATTCCTGGTTATGCCGATTATTATTTATTTAAGTTTGATTTTGGCCTTCTCCGCATCTAAAAACCATAATCTTTCTCTAAATTCCCAGTCTGAATGTACAAGCTTTACAATATTCAGAACTTTTTCTCATTTCCTATTTTGTTCTCTATCTCATTTCCCTAATACAGTATCTCTCAATATCAGCATCTTTAAATATGTATGTGCCATTGAACCTCTTGGGGAACATGGGTAATTAAAGTAGTGAGACATCTAAAGCAGAGGCAGCAGCACCAGGGACCTGAGAGCTTTTGTCCAGAACAAGTGGGTGTCTGTCTTCACCCTGGAAATCTAGATTTTTTTTTTCTTTTAGAGCTACTAACAGGAAAACTTTGAGGGGAAAAGTTCAGGGTTACTGTCTGTAGTTGTCAAACGTGTTTTCACTGAGCTGAAACTTGCTAGGGGCTTTTTTTGAGCAAACATTCAATACTACTACAACAACAGTACAGAGGTGAAATGTGTAAAAGGGAAGAGGTGGACTGACATATATCTGCACTACTACTAATCATTTAAGACAGCTAATATGAGCTGCAAATACTGAATGAGTTAAATGATACATGGCAAAGAAATTACTTTAGATTTGCTACACTAAATCAGACCTCCACAACTCCAGCATGTTCATTCTATTTTAAATATATTTTCTTACTTATTCTATTTTTTTTCCCTATATTTTATTCATGCACTGAGAAGGAAAAATATATTATACATGAGCAGTTTACAACAGATGTACATGAAAGGGAACCCCAAGGAAGTAAGAGTGCTTATAGATATAGCCCCTATATATCAGGAAAATGTTATTATATCATAAGTCAGAGTCAGTTTTATTGTCAGTTTTGCTTATGTACATCGCATACAGAAAACTGGAATTATAAAAATTCTAGAATATAACTATAAATCAAAACAACAAAGAAAAAAAAGCTTTAAACAGGTAGATTGAGTGAAAAATTTGCTAATGAAGGCTGGCTGTACACATGTTTATTTCAGGTGTAATTTATAAAGACAGCCTCGTGTGGATGTGGGAGGAGCTGCAGGTTTTGTCATGTCTTCATTTTGTAGCCAAGGTGCGTCTTGAGCACAACCAGCAACTACAAGAATTAATGACCCACGTATCAAAGCAGCTACTGATTAATTGTCTTTTGCTTGATAATTAATGACTGACCGAATCATTTACTCCACTATGATCATTCATTGCCGAGAAAGTTTCCACAAAAGTCAATTACGGCACTAGAAATGTGTCTTATTATTCATAATTCATTCATTAAATTTGTGTAATAGAATCAGAATTACCTTCAGTTTTTCTATCAAGTTGGACACTTTAGAAAAATCAGGCTAAACCATGTCATAAATCTGTTTGAGATTCTTGGCGTGTCTGTCCAGGTTGGCAGGGTGTGGACTGCTCCATCCCATGCCCCAGTGGTTTATGGGGCCTGAACTGCAATCAGACGTGTCAGTGTAGTAACGGGGCAGCCTGTGACCCGGTTAACGGGACCTGTACCTGCGCCCCGGGCTGGAGGGACGAGTACTGTGACCTGCCCTGTCCCGTAAGTACCTTCTTTAATAGAAAAATAATAATATATACTGTCAGCATAAAAATGAAGACACACAAGTGGCTCAGAGGAAATCAATTAAACTTGTAAACATTTTTATCTTTTTGTTTTATTACGTTGTGGCTCTTAGGAGGGAAGCTACGGGCTGGACTGCAGTGAGAGATGTGACTGTGTCAACTCTGATGGGTGTGATCCAGTGAGCGGATACTGTCGCTGCCTCGCAGGTTGGACAGGTGAGTTACTGTATACAGCTGTGGTTTATATGAAACTGACAAAAGGGATGAAGGCACAGGGTGAAGTTTCAACTCAAATATGGGTTGAATGTTAAATGCCTAAAATCATATACGCTGAACACTTAAACCTTAAAATATCTTCAAATGTCTTAAAAAATGCCTGTTGGAAAGAATGAATTTGAAATCTGCTGAAGTTTGTGACAAAAATGCAAATATCAGGACTCTAGGGGTTAGTGGCACACTGTAAAAAAGAAAATGTTGAGATTATTTCAAATTTTAAAGCAGCCTTCTGCAGTAAAGGTTGCAGTTCATGGTACCAAGTTAAATTATTCTGCTGTCCCAATGACACATAGTATGTTCTCCTAAAACTTAGACTGGGACAGAACTGGATTCAAACCACCAACCTCTCAGTTGTGGGACAACCTGCTCCACCTCCTGAGCCACAAATATGTGTAAGAAAGGCTCAGGTGAACTCCTTGGCTGTACTGCACATGTGCGGTGGCTGTCCAATTTCGTTGTCCTCTGCCAAAGACCGTTCACAAATTCAGTCTATTAATAAATCTATGTTTTGGCATCAAATCAAATATGTTGGTCTGATGTAAAAAGAAATGTTTTTCATGGCGGGAACATTTTTTCTGTTAGAACTGTGAAGATCTCTTGCTCAACTGAACACATACCAATTTTCTTTTTTACATTGCATGGGAAGTTTGTGTGTTTTTTGTTGTAGTTAAACCATTGATCATAACCCATAAAGACCCAGTGCTACTTTTGCCGCAGTTCCATGCAATTTTTTCTCCACATTTTACTTTGCTGAAGTGATTTGTCACTATTTATTAAATGTTATCTTATCTATCTTGTGTTTTTTTCAGTGTAAATCATGTATTTTCCTATTTTTAATTCACCGATCAAGTAGATGTTTGTAAAAGTTCGAATTAAAACTGAAAAAACTGAAGAAAAAGTGATTATTTAGGCAATATATATCATTTACTGAACATAAATCCAGTGTTTCCATCCACTATCATTGATCCAACTCCATGAGTTTTATTGGTGAATCAATGTTGTAGAAGATGACGGTGTTTCCACGGTAACTATGTAGTCTCTCAACGTCCAAATGGGTCATATCTGATGACCGTGAAAAGATGACAAACTTAATTAACATGTTGTTCTGGATGATATGCATGATGGATAGGATCGATTGATAGGATTAATGGATGAACATGTATTAAGCATTTTAGATCAGTAGATGGTTTCAATAGCTTAATTAGTTCATCTAAATTGCCAAAGGTGTGAATGTTAGGGTGATTGGTTGTTTCTATATGTCAGCCCTGCCACAGTCAGTAAGATGAACTGGTGACATGTCCAGGGTGAACCCCACCTTCACCCATAAGTAGCTGGGATAGGCTGTTTGGGTCTTTATGGGTTGATGAACCACATTGAACCTTACATCTCTTATGGAACCAAATAGCTTCACAGCTTTAGTGTAAAACTAACTGCAAACAGAGACCTCACCTCCAAAACGAAGCTGGTCTGGAAGAACTTTTGAGTGTAATTCAGTTGACAACGAAATCCCTGTCTCCCACTAACTTGAATTTAAGTTTTCTCTAAAAATACCAAGCCGATATGGTCCATGTCATTTTTTTGGACCCTCTAGTCAGTGTTGCATGGTCCATCTTTAAATTATTCCTCCTTGGTGTCTCCTGTGTCTGGTTTTGATTGAAAGGTCTTTGACAGCTCTCCCACTTTCTGAATCTTGCTCTCCAAGCTGCTATTTATGGAAATGAAATGGATTTGATTAATCTTGAAATATATTCTAATGTTTGTAGATATTAGATTTCTGATGTTCATGAACTGTAAACCCCAACCATCAAAATTAAAACAAAAAAGGCTTCGCATATTTCACTTTCACAAGCCAATTAAACATTAAACACATCGTTCCGTTTCATATTCTGGTTCACGGACCTTTGTTCCATTTATTTTTTATTTTATTTCATCTTTATTTAACCAGATAAAGTCCCGTTGACATTGAGATCTCTTGTAGAAGGGCGACCTGGCCGAGGGGTCAGAAGCACACACCATAATGAAAAGCAGGTTAAACGATCAGTGATAACAATTAATGTAAAAAAAAAAACAAAAAACAAAAACAGGCAATAATTTAGTAATATCACAAAGTAATAAGAGTTTAAAATGTGATGTAGTTTAGGTCACCAGCTGTTTTTTAAAGTCTAAGATCTTGTCGAGGTCAGCAAACCCATGTACTGTCCAAAGGACTGTCATTGTCCAGTCAGTAACATGGTGCGAAAAGCTTATAGTGAGATGAGCTCTGGTGTTTTCAGCTCTGATTGAAGAGTATTCCAGACAAACCTGACGGCTCTATTTCAGTTCCAACTCTGGGAATATTCAAACAATAAATATGACAAGTCCGTAAGGCATAATGGCTATTGGGTCTTTGAAGAAGATGGCTGGAGAGTCGGCTTGTGACCAAAGGGTCGCCGGTTCGATTCCCTGGACTGGCAGAGAGTTGTTGGCTGATGTGCCCTTGAGCCAACCAATGGGTGAAGCCTCTGGAGCTCAATGAAGGCCACTGTTCCATGTCATCATTCATCTCTTTACTCTGTGGTCTCCATACTATCCTGTATCAAATATCGAAACAATCATGGCCAAAAATATGTAGTAAAATAAAAAATCTGTCTTGTTTTGTTGTTATTTGAGTATAGAATGACCTTCAGGATGATATTTTTTTTAATATATATACTAGGGAGAGCTTCTTCTCTGACGAAAAACAGAAAAGTCTGAGGCTGAAGGGAGGGAGGACGGATGAGGGAGCTGGTGCACCCATGACTAAATGGACACAACAAATCAATATCATACACGCTGAATTTAAACCTATAATTCTAAAACTGATGGAAATTCAAGCTTGGATGACTTTGACAGCTCAGCTCTGTTCAGTAGGAAAAAAATGTCATGCGCAAAAGTTCCCTGTAGACAGAAGGTCTTTCAGATCTAACCTGGTCTGCTTCTGTGCCATGTGCTTGTCATGGACAGCTGCCCCCCTCAGCAGTGACATTAAACCTCTTTGAACCTTTGTTTACTTGGGTTAAGGTTAATTGTCATGTCGCGCTTGTAGCTCTTCTTATTTTACCCACTAATTGTCAATCAGTGGAGAAGTGATGAGTAACGATCGATATAAGAGCTGATAAATATTGAAAAGGGCCTTCATTTTCTGCCAGAAGAAATACCGTTAATGAATTGGAAGAACTTCAATGCATAGATGAAGTCTGAGGTCAAAGTTCAAGGTTGATGGTAGCAAGAATTTGATTTAGCCCCCCCCCCAAAAAATAAACTGTATATTTTTCTGTTTAATAATCACAATTATGATGATTGACTGAGCAGTTGTCCTAAGATAAAACAGCAAATTTAAGATGCTGACAAATTCTATGTGTATTACCTCGGACCGCCTCAAATTAAGTTCCTCTCTTATCATTTATACACCCACCAGGTAACAAACACAGACTTGAAAATTATGTTTAATCTTAAAGGTTGTTAGTTTTCATTATTTTCTACTATACATTATAAAGTGAACATACACAGCCTGGTCAAACATTCACCTTCACCCTGCACAATGGCCCGGTTCAATAAACCAATAAAATAAAAAATAATAAACCTCTGGAACAGGATCAATCTGGACTCATCAGACACATGACCTTTTTTCCAGTGAAATACAGTCCAATCTCTGTGTTCCCTATTAAACTAATGGTTGTTTGAGAAATGAGATGCTACTGACTGCATCAGTTCAGGTTAAACAAATCGTTTCAGCTGAAACACATTCATCACTGCAACAATTATCCAATGGAAGAATCTGAACTATTTGCTAAGTTAAATCCAGGTGAGGACTCCAGGCTGTGTATGTAAAAGTAGTAACTACAAAACACGCACTTAGAGTCATGTCCATGTGGAAGCATGTGCACAAAGTACATGATGACACCTGTCTACTTCAGTCGGCATTTTCTCACATTTACACAGTATTACATTACAACAGCATATACTCATTGCTTTTCAATTCCAAAATCAGGTCCCACAGATAGGACATAAGGAATGAAGCACTCACCATATGAGATGGACTGCTGTAATTTTGGTTGCTATGTTCTTGTTTGTCACATGAATTTGTTAATAGAGTCTCAAGGAGATATGTGGAGCATTAAAGAGGGACTGAAATGATCATCTGTGTGAAGTAAATTAGCAGCGTTTGAACTGTAAATCATGCAGAATATTTTAATATTTGTACAGAATGAAAATATGTCATGGTGATGGACATCGTATTTCCAGTTTAATGTACCAATATGAAAATAATTTTTATTAACTTTATTTAAAAATAAATAAATAAACGCCCCAGGAGTCCATGGTGTTTATAGTCTGTGTCATAAATAAGTGTAACAGATAAAAGGCCAAATTTACCATCATTAACATACTATTTAGTACTACAAAACTGAAGTTACCCATGTAGCAGCATGGGTCACAGCTTTGTGACTTGCTCTCTGGTCGGTGCCATTAGACAGCATGATTTAACAAGGTTTGTGGTTGTCAATTCACTGTCCATTTCACCATTATTTAACACAGGGATAAAAGAAAGTCTTAATCCATTTTACACATGACATGGCAGCTGCAGCTGAGAATATGCATGGTAGAAGAGAGGTAATTTGACTTTGACAGTGCCATGTAAAAATGAAGATTTCATTACTTTTTGCATGACAAAAACAGGTCTTGGGGCTCTAGAAATTATGTTTCAGTTATCAAAGTGGAGGAATTCACATAGGGTCTCAAATGAGCTGCTCATAGAGTTCTGTACATTTGTGAAGTCACTGTTGTCAGTCAGTCATAAAAAAATACCAGGATCATCCTGACAGCCTCCATGTGAAAAGTAAAAGTAAAATAAAAAAGGGCTTAGGCAGCAGCTGCTCATCTGAATTTAGAGCAACAGACCCTGAAACAGCCTGTTTGGAACAGGGCAGAAAAACCAGGAGTAGGCAGGCAGACATACATGCTCAGTAAATATATGTGAGATGATTGGAGTAGAATTGGCTCTGGAACCATGAAATATATATTAACTTGTTAAAATAGGTATAATACAATGCTTTAATAAAATCGTGTAGTTTCATGTCCTCCTTCACATAGAAAAGCTTTAATTTTGAATGAGTTGTTCAGTTTAATGCATTTTCCAGTGTTTGTCATGGTTCATGGACAGTGCTCAGTGTTTCCCTGGGTTGCTGACGTTGCCGTGGTTTTCATTTCCTCATTTGTACCTCTTCAGCTCCTTCACTCAACTTGTCTCCCCATGTGTTATTTCCTTCCATCTGAGATGTGAGTAGAGAAAAGAAATAGGAGGAGCAAGATAACAGTGAAACATTCTGCCTCTGTAAACTATGATGTGTGAAACAGTTATTGTATATCTGAGGATTTGGGGTTTTTTACTTCTGAATTCAGAAAACATTCATTTTTGCAGCACTGCTCCTGCGTTGATTTGTATAATTTAGACGTGTTTCACATCTCTGGTGTGCATCACGGGTGTCGATCACTGGAAAGGTTCTCCATAGAGGATAACCCTGTTTTGCAGCTCCTTCAGACACAAAACTAATCCTCAAAATGCATTTTAAGAACTGAAAAATCCAAAAAGATCACATACTGAGATGAATTTCCAGGCTACACGCATGAGGACAGAAGAGTGTGAAACAAAGGAGGCATAAAATAAAGATTTCACAAGAGTCTTTGGTGTCAAAAACAATACCCGTTGTTTAGAATAAATGTGGGCTACTTTCCAGGTTTAACCAAAGAGTCCATGTCCACAACAGCAAGGACTGCCATCCTTCACTGACTGATTTTATTAAATATGATCTCATCTTTGTGTGTTTTCAGAGGTCACACTGTCTTTTACACATTCATAACGCCTATGCTTATCAGATTTCTGCCTAGAGCTGTATTATTAGAGTATTGACAACCTCATCAGATCTGCTTGCTTGTGACACTACATTTATATGCCCTTGACAGCCTTTCATTGATTTTGTTGGTCATTATTGAAATGAACTGAATGCATTTGTGTTCCTAAATTTGCAGATTTTTAGTACAAACTGTCTCAGAGGTGATCATTCTCGTCTTTTTAGCCTTATGCTAATGAATCCATATTTAGTAGATCAGTCCCAAACTATTAAAAGTCATTGTATTGTATTAATTTGATTAAGGGAACGATTATGGTTTGGGGTGTAAACAATATTTGGAGAATAAAACAAATGGAAAATACAGATACAGTTTATTTGATATAAACTGCCTCTTCTCTTCACGTGCCTTCAGTGTCTCATATAGACGTTTGAGTCAGTAATGAACCTGATTTTGAAGTTTTCTCTCTTTTCCCTCATCACAGGAGAATACATTAATGTGTGTTAGATTTATACCACAGTCACTATTGAAACTTGTAGTGAAGTGAAACTTACATTTGGCCTTCTTCAGTTTCATATATTTTTCTCATTCTCCACCTCCTTTTTTAACTTCACAGTCTAATGAATGTGGCCTCTGATTTTCATCCACTTTATGGCTCAGAGGTAGTTTATTAATTGAGTTATAATGGTTTGCCTGTGCCCCACTCTCATATTCTCTCATATTCTGTGTCAAAGGAAGTTTCTAATGAGCTGCAGATATGCGGGGCTGCAGAGTGAAGAAGGCAGACATACTGTATTTGCACATACACTATTCTTACCCTGTCTTTCTGTCCTGCTGTCTGTCTGTTTCTATATTTAGACATGGTGCGAAGCTTATTCCTATGTGTGTGGCTCAGTGTAACTAAGAATGAATGTAATGTGAGACTCTTAGGCGCTGCAGTCTCCAGACTGTCCCCGGTGAACACTAAGGGCTCTGATCCTTTCTGCAACCCAGCTTTTGTGTAGACAGACTTCTGCCTCTTAGGACACACACATGCAAGACTGATGAAAGAAGCAGACACTTCAGCAAATGATTAAAGGCCAAAAAGTATTGGGCAAAAAATGGAAAAAAAAAACATGAAATTTTTGTCTAAAATGTCAGTACATAAAAACTGACGTGAAACAGCAAGCTATGGTAGCTAATGTTGAAATGTTAACTTCGTGAACCTGCAGTGGACAGATACTACTGTATATAATAACGGCTACTGACACAGTACTGTGGCACGAAATATCGGTTTATCTATGACCACAGAGCCAATCGGCGACTGGTAACTTGTTACAGCCCGAAAAGTATCAAGATAATCTGATAGCAAATAGGTCCGAGTTAAAGACAGTGGAGATTTAGTTCAGCAGGTAATGTTTCAGACTGCAATGCAGAAGACTCGGTTTGATTCCAGGTCGAAGTAACATTTTTTTTTCTGCAGATTTTCAAACGGGGGTAGAATGGCGCCAAGGGTGCCAGTATGTAAATCCCACAATGATATAAATCAGCCACTGGGACAAGGTTCAGAGTGCAGAATTCGGAGCACAGCACTCAATACACAACTGACACAGAACTGAGAAGTCACACTGCTGCGTCTAACATGTAGCTCCGCCCACCTTCTCCAGCCTCACTGACTGCACAGAGAAAAGAACGCCATAAAACAACATATAGAGCATTTACAACACTAATTCCTATTCCATACTATATACTATCCCTAATTTGTTGCCTCTTCCATCAAAATACACTAAAGAACGCACTGAACTATACGCCATGTATCACCACAGGACTGTGGCAACAAGAGGTTAATGAATTCATGGAACAGTGTCCATGATTGGCTCTGGTACACATTCTAACATTTGCTTGGCTCTGTGGTAATAGACAAACCCATATTTTGTGCTGCAGTACTGTGGCAGTAGCCATTACTGTAGAAAAAACAGTTTGGATAAATGTTTATAGTGTATTGTAACTGAAAGCACATATCTATGGTAGTTAGCAATGGTAATCAGCTGGTTTGTCTCATAACATCACTCAGTCCACAGTGAGAAGTAGTGTTGTGTTTGGATTAGTGCCATCAATATATTAAGAGAAAGAAGAGCTCCCATGTACAAAGGAGTCAGAGGAGTTGAGTGGACGGATGAAAGTCTATTAGTCCAAAGTCTACTTGGAACTAATATATTTAATCATTTTTATTATTCAATTTATTTTCCTATTCATTTTTCATCCTCAGACGTCAGCCACAGGAGTATCGGCATACCCTCCTTACCCTGCACCTGTCTGTCTGTCTGTCTCTCTGTGTGTGTGTGTCTGTCTGTTAGTCTGTCTGTTTGTCTGTCTGTCTCTGTCGTTCTGTCTATCTCTCTGTCTGTCTGTCTGTCTGTCTGTCTCTGTGTGTCTGTCTGTCTGTCTGTCTCTGTGTGTCTGTCTGTCAGTCTGTCTCTCTGTCTGTCTATCTCTCTGTGTGTCTGTCTATCTATCTCTCTGTCTGTGTGTGTGTGTCTGTCTATCTCTCTGTCTGTGTGTCTCTCGGTCTTGCCTCAGCTCCATCTCTGTCCAGACTCACATAATATACTGTATGTAATAATGACTTTGAAGAAATTTCATGAAAAGAATTAAGTGGCTTTCATTGTTAAATGTCACGACCATAGATATAAAAGAGAGTTAAGCAATGTTCTTTCATAAGCAGTTACTGAAGCACTGCTGTCTTTGGAGGACTGTGTCAGATTGGTTTCTCATTGTTATAAAACTGAATCCAGTACTGTAGATTTGCTGGTTTTGAGTTTTGTAAATTAACCCATAAAGACCCAAATATCCATCAACGACCAAAACCATATACTGATCTAAAATGTTTAACACCTCTTGATCCACTAATCCTATCAATACATGTGAATAATTGGTGACAAATACAGATTTTCATCTTTTCATTGTCATCACATATGACCCATTTGGACGTTCAGAGGCTCCATAGTGAACATTTAGACACCGTCATCTTTTACAACATTGATTCACCAGTAAAACCTGTAGAGTTTGTTCAGTGACGGTGGATGGAAACACTTGGTTTAGGTTCAGTTAATCATATATTTTGCTGAAAAAGTCACTTTTTCTTAAGTTTTCTCTTTGTTTAATATAATAACCCTCTTTAATCTGATCTTGTATGAACAGCTACATGATCAGTAAAATAAATATGGGAAAGTACCTGATTTTTACGGTAAAAACACAAAATATAGAGGATAATATTATAATAAATGGTGATAAATCACTTAAAAAAAAGTTAAATATAGAGATAAAACTATTTGGAACTGCCACATAAGTAGCCTTTAGTAGCCTTTATGGGTTAAGCTTTGTAGGTTAGTTTTGTAAATGAAAATGTTTAATTACAGGTGATTTATTTTACATGTTAACAGTAATTTTATTCCAAGTCAAATGTTTGTTGTATGTACATGAGTTTTCATTTTGGGCGTCGAATATGTATGATGTATGGCAGTATAAGCTACACTTTTCAGGTCTTTCGGGGTCGGTGCCTGGTCATGGGGGCAGATAGGAGAATCTAGCACAGCTGGGGTGAGGGGATAGTGATAGTGGTAGGGGAACAGGAAGCATCAGGGTATAGGTCCAGGGCAATTCTCATCGTCAAAAGATGTAGCCAAGGGGTCATTACAACATTCAACACAGAAAGGTGACAAGGCGAGAGTCAAACCTGCAAACCACTATGTCACAACACCAGCCTGATTATACAGCAAAAAAATTGTACAGTGTTGTTGTTATAACTTATTACCCACAAGTACAACTGAATAGTCAAATGGAAAATGTTTAATTCAATAAACAGAAGCTCAGTACGTCTGACCTGGCAGGCTGTTACTCCTGACATTTAATGATGGATCACAAGAAGATTTTATAGAGGGTGCAAATAAAATGAATGACCAGGAAAAAAAAGATTAACATTTATTTTTTGGAGTCATCTAGTACCTGCCAGTGGTATTAGCCTGTATCATCCTGAATATTTGAGTTTCTACCTTTCTAACTGATACCATGAAGGATTTTCCTTTAATAAATATGTGGAACAACCATACACAACATTAAAAAGACATTTACAAAACATATTCTGAATGTGTAGTTCCTTTATCCTTAAACAGTACAAATTACACACAAGTGTGTCCATGTTCTAAAAGTTTAACCAATGAAAAAATATCACCTTTCTTTCTGAGCTGCTGTCCTTCTGGAGGCTGAGTGACTCACAACCTTCATCGACCATCATAGCAGAACAAATAAAGAAAGGATGGGATAATTAAACTAATTGAAATATTCAACTAGATTTCCTCATACTTTGGACTTTTTTTAATCTCATGTCTTTAATATTTGAGTGAGTTTTCTGTTGGCTCAAACCTTTTTTGACATATTTTCCACATATGAAAAGCAGGTGAGGTAGTAGTAGTAGTAGAAGGTAGACAGGGATGTACAGTTTTCTGTCATGACATTTCTTATGAAATTGAGTTTTGCTTGTATTTTAGTCACTAAACTAAGTGTTTTCCTTCAAATAAAGTCTAAATCATGTGTTTTGGACTGGAATGTCCGTTATAAATCTCACTGTAAATCCAAATGCTCAGGGATCCAGGAAAAGGGTGGATATTCAAAACTTAACAAGATAAAGTAAGTTGACCGACTATGTAACTGACTATGTATTGACTGAGTGGGAACTAAATAAACAATCATTAGGGTGTTTTCACCCCTGATTTTCATTCCGATTCAGGAAGTAATGTATTACAATGTGTTACAGTGTTGTGTATCACTTTGTTTTGGTTTCTGTTCACCCTGCTCCGCCCCCAACACCGCGCTCATGGAAACAGGTGAAAGCCTACTGTCTGTTTACATCTGGCAGTAGCACTTTTTTGACAGAGCTGCTCTGCTTTATGATAATGTTTGTGACATTGCAGCATATAATACTCAGAGTCGGGCAAGTGGGGGCATTGTCCCCTTAAACAAGTGTCCCACCCCCTCAAATGAAAGTTTGTGAAGGTAAGGAAAAGGAAAATGACCTGCACAACAGTGGAAGACTGAGAGGAATAAGTAAAATGTCTTAAGTTTCACTTTCACATTGTACAGTTGTATGATTTGCACATACTCATTGTGAGGTATCTAGTACGGTATGGAATGCACCCCAATATAATCCCCCCAGTGGCATGTGCCCCATTCATATTCCTGACTGTCACCACATATATGACTATCTGGAAACAGCCCTGCTTAGTGGCAGAGAAACTGTAGTTGTCTGTTTCCATCACTGTGGTCGTGTTCACACTGTAAATGAACCGCTCCACGGAGCAATTGCAACCGAGCTGAGACCACCTCTTCCAAGCGATCTCAGCTCGGTTGTTTTGTTCCGGAAAAGAGTGCAATCACCTTCACATATACCCAATCGAACCGAGCCAAAGACTCGTTCCAGAACAACGGCTCCAATTGATCCAGGTGTGAAAACACCCCTAGAGACATTATGTGAATGTAATCTGTAACTTATCAAAAGTGAAAAAAAATCATTAGATGCAGTGGACAAATGTTGTGGTTTTCCTCAGTTCCTGTCGTGGTGTCATTTGCATGTGTTCATTCAGAGGTTCACCATCTTGGACTCATCCGTCCTCTCTACACTATTAGTCTCCCTCACTGTTTCTCCCCTGACAGCTCCATTGCAGGGTCAGAGCTTAAAATGCCTTCTTTTAATTCTTCCCTTCCAGCCATTTGCATCATTTTCTTCTCCTTTTTCATGTTGAAGTGACAGTTCGGAAACTTTCTCAGCAGTATCATTGAAGTCAGTTTGACTTCACTTAAAAGCCACGGAGCAAAGAACTAAGTGGGGAGTCAATTTCAGCCAAAACCTAGCTAAGATAACATATTTTACAAATGCCCGTATTCATTCACACAGTGTTATTGCCAAAAACAACACATGATCAACAAACTCAGGCATTTTTGTGGCAAATACAAACTGTACCTATCTCGCAAATATACAGCACATATACGGTATCTCATACAGGTTTCAGAAACACATAAATGTCCTGCAATGATTAAAAGTATTCCACATAGATAAAATAATATCATATGAGTTGAGACAATTTTCAATATTTTTTTTGGCCTACTCTTTGTTTTAATTATTATTTTATAAGCTTTTGTTTGTGATTCACTTTAACAGTTGGTTACTGGTATTGTTTTGACTGTAATGTTTGTTTCCCATTTGTTTTTGTTTTTTTGTGCTTCTGTCTAGAATGGAAGTTTTCAGTGCTTGGCTTAAGTCATCGATCCATATATTGTTTTGTATTTGCAAGATATGCTGTATTTTTTACTGAAACATTATGTTTTAGAAATACACTGTGTATTTGCTGAAGTTTTGGCAAGAAATTAGTTCTGGACTTTGGTTTTAGGTCAATACTTTTGAAGTGAACTTACTCTGACTTCCCTAACATTGCATGAAAATGTTCTAATGTTTCACTTAAATTTGCAAAAGGCAGATGACAGTTTTCAGGTTGTGATATAGCGACATAGTGTGTGTGATAGACCTAAGTGTGAGTCTGTGTTGTGTGTGTTCTGCAGGTGTTCATTGCGACAGTGTGTGTGAGGAGGGACGCTGGGGACCCAACTGCTCGTACAGCTGCACCTGTGAGAACGGAGGCTCCTGTTCTCCAGAGGACGGCACCTGTGTGTGCGCCCCCGGTTACCGCGGCACCAACTGCAGACGAAGTAAAGCTCCATGGCACGCACATATCCATACTGTACCACCACCATCTTATCTTATCTCAGTGGTGCTTAGGCTGAAGTATAGCCCTTGTCAGACTTTTATTGATGCAGGAACATGTACTAGGTACGTGTTAATACATCAGTAATGAAAATCCCCATAAACTAATGAGGTAATGATTTTTACATCCCTTTTATTCTTCACACAGGGTACACTCGACATTGAATTCATCTTATTATTGACCTTAAAGCAGCATATGACTTTCATCACAAATTTTTCTTCAAATTTGTTAAACCCCAGTGATAGCCTCATTATTACTAATCCATTAGTCTTTGTGTGCTTATGCACGTGAATCACTTCCCTCACGGTGAACAACTTTAAAGATGACTCAATCACAAACTGTCTGTTTGTTTACATATCAAACCGATAAGTCACTCGGGCCTTTTCGGAAATTTTGTTGCGAAGTGCATTGCGTAGCAGACACAATTTCATTGCTTGTTGCTGCAGCAGCTGCGTGGAATTCCCATTCCCACAATGCACTTTACAACAAAATTTCCAAAAAGGCCTGAGTAACCTACTGGTTTGATTTGTAAACAAACGGACTGTTTGTGATGGAGTCATCTTTGAAGTTATTCACCCTGAGGGAAACAATTTAGGTAAGCACGGAAAGACTAATGGTTTAGTGATAATTAGGCTATCACTGGGGTTTTACAAGAAAAATTTGTGATGAAAGTCATACGCTGCTTTAAAGAAAGATGTGAAAAATGCAAAAATGAAACTAAAAATAGTGTCTGCTTGGCTCTGTTAAAAACATGTAGATTTGTATAGAGGAAGGTTCTCACCAAGGACAGGACCCGAGTATATGAAAATCAGGAACGGCATAAAAGACTGTTGAAAATAATTAGTATTAAATGTTCAAAAAATAGGCAATGCAGAATTTAAAATCTTTTATTACCTACAGGGACACCATTACCAATGCCTTTCAACTACAGAGTCTTCATCAGGACATAAAAAATTTAACTGTTTCTGAGATATTAGTCTTGTTTTTTCTAAAAGAAAAATATATTTCTAAGCGTGTTTTTCATCAGAAAAATTAACTA
>JAPTYQ010000018.1:28172484-28193429 GCA_029814465.1 Ostorhinchus cyanosoma
AAACTATCCCTGAAATTTTCATAAAAATCTGTCCATAACTTTTTGAGTTATGTTGCTAACTAATGAACGGACAAACAAACAAACAAACAAACAAACAAACAAACAAACAAACAAACCCAGGCAAAAACATAACTACCTTGGTGGAGGTAATTATATTTTTTGGTATAAAAATAAGGCTCTAAAACTGAAGGAGGAACTGCTACTGCAACTGGGCTCCAGTGTCTGGATGACCAAGATAAAGCAAAAACCCACCTCCTAAATCTACTTCTATACAAAACAGGAAGGCAGCAAAGACAACACAAATACTACTACTACTACTACAATACTACTACTACTACTACTACTACTACTAATAATAATAATAATAATAATAATAATAATAATAGGAAGAAGAAGAGCTTTTTTTTTTTTCTTTTTTTTTAGAGCTACGATAACGTAAAGTGTTTTGGTCTTCTTTTGTTCTTTCAGAACACATGCCCTGGCTGTTCTGAGTGACTTTAACGGTGAGGGAGCAGGACTGACTGGACATGACTGAAAACACTGACAGTGCACAAACGCACTGTGTGTTTGCTCCTCTTTGTCTTGGTGGGCGTGTATGACTGTGTGGATTATCCACTGTGGGCTCCATGGTAGGAGCAACACGGCACACAGACAGTACACGGGCAGGTAGTCAGCCTGGAAAGTAATTCGACAGAAACCGACAGAGCAGTCCACACGTCACCTCCCTGGGCTGGGGCTCGGTGAGGGGCTGGGACTGATCTGACGCTGCTCCCGGACTCATTGCAGTGGAAGGTACGGGAGAGGCGGGTGGAGGCATGGAAATCCATGCATGGCTCTGTCTCCTTTCACATCAGCATTATCAAAGCCAACGTGACTGCGCTGTTCGTGTTTGTGCAATGAAGCACAGTTAGGTTCTTGTGTAAACACAAAATCAAAGAAGAGGAGGCCTTTGACAGTTAACGGTAAGCGAGCTTTTATTCCAGCTTGTGTAGCTATCGAGCTAGCGTTAGTTACTCTGCCTGACGCTATGATACAGCACAGAGTTAAGCCAGTGCAGCCAGTACTGGCTAAAATAGCTTACATTAGCATCATACACAGCAGATTTAAAAAAAAAAAC
Organism: Ostorhinchus cyanosoma; assembly: GCA_029814465.1. Lineage (NCBI taxonomy): Eukaryota > Metazoa > Chordata > Actinopteri > Kurtiformes > Apogonidae > Ostorhinchus > Ostorhinchus cyanosoma. Next base: position 28,173,602 of record JAPTYQ010000018.1, read on the forward strand.
TGGTAAGATAACCGGTATAACTATGTAACTGATAGAGCCACCAGCCTCTGTCCTCCTTCTGCATATGGGTGTAACCTGTGTTTGGATATTTCAGCCTAGGTTAGTGACGTGAGGTAGCTAGCTGACTAAGCTAACGTTAGCTAAGGTAAACAGTAGCATTAGCTTCATGACAAGTGTTTTTCTGATTTGTGGCTAAACAAAATGCCAACAATATTATATTTAACATTATCTCCACGTTTGGCTTATGAGCATAAGCGCCTATTGTCCACGTTAGTTTGTCTACTCATGTATTGCCAACTGTAAAATGTAGCTAATGCTCTTAGTGAAACTGTAGGTGATTAACGTTCCAGTGTCAGTGAGGTGCAGCTATCTGTCATATCACACATACACAGAAAACACTTCAGCTTTCACAAGTTTTCCAGTTTTGTTGCCGGCTGTGTCATGGTACGAGCTGTCCAGAGTTATTTATGCTATGTTCTAGCTACCTCAGCCAGAACCAGAAGTAAACCAATGTCAGGAAGGGGCCATCGCTGCAGATAAGTAGTCCGCAGCTAGCTTAAGAGCTAATAGCCTTAATGTTACTAAGCGAACTAAAAAAAAAAAAAACAACCCTTAGAGCTGTCAACATACTGAAAGCGTGTCTGAGTATGGGAAGGAAAAACAAATACCAAAAAAGGAAAATAGGTCTAAAATGTTGGTCTAGACATTAACAGAATAATGTATGAGTTGCTAGTAAAGGTTTAGTGGTAAGTAATGACTGTGCTGCATACTGAACCGCATCTCCAAAGATTATGGATCAGAGAAATAGATCTTTATGTATCTTTAACGGGTGAATTTTGGCTATCAAGCATGCTGCCCTTTTTTTTTCTTTTGCATTGACTTGCTCTCTTTGCCAGAGCAGGTAAATCCAGCTGAACATGCATGACTTTTGGCATGAGTAGTCCGCAACATCAAAATACCTACTTCCTTGCTTGCTGCAGGTTTATTTCCTGTAGTTTCCATAAATATGCTTTTATTTTTTTGTATGGTTTATTTCCCTCAGTATAAATGTGTCATCTCACTGTTGTGTGTGTTTTAATCGGCATTGCTGCTGTTTACTGTGTATTGCAGGCAAATGATTTGCAAAAAAGCCACACTGGGTTCTGAGGGCAAAATTGTATGTCATCTGTATTTAAGCTAATGTGATGCACCAGACAAATAGCACAGAGTCTGTGCTGTTGCCATTGCCTCCCACAGTCTGACTGTTGCAAACAACTTGTCAGTCACAGTACTGTGTGCTGCTAGCTTCAGTAAATATTCAGATGTAAAACAGACAGGTGTAGGAGCTGTGAGCTCTGAGGGGTTTATTACAGCAGTCCAGTAACCATCTGGAATTTACATTAATTAAATGAAATCTATTAGAGATTTCATATGGGATTTCTTCATGTGATGGAATTTTCCACCTTGTCTAGGTCACAATTCAAAGTATTAGCTTTAAGTCAATCTTGTTATATGTAAAAAAAAAAAAAAAAAAAAGACCATAAGGAGTATTTCAGTAAGGTAGGACCACGACTGATGAATACTTTCATTGTCAATTAATTTGTCAATTGTTTTCTTGATTAATCGATTAGTAGTTTAGTCTGTGAAATGTCAGAAAATAGTGAAAATGTTTATCAGTGTTTCTCAAAACAATGACTTCTTTAAATGTGTTATTTGGTCCATATCTCACAATATTCAGTTCACTCACATAGTGAAGTAACTAGAAAATATTAGAAATTGGGAGAAGCTGGAGAATTTTGTATTTTTTTCCATAAAAATTTGGAACACAAACTCATAATAGTTTGTCATTTATTTCATGGTTGGTAAATAATCAGGTTTGTCAGGATGATCAGTTAATCATTGCAAATATCTGGAGTCTGTTCTGTGAAGTAAGTTTACTAAATCAACCAGGCTTATTTTAGTGGATGTAGAAATGTTTCAGCGTTAAGAGTGACTTTAGGGAACTGATTCAACTGACAATGAGTCAGACTCACAGGAGTTTCAATGCATAGAAACTTGTTGAGTGAAGAAGTATGTGATGTTTGGTTTGCATATTAACTGATTGATAAAATCCAAGTTTGAATTCATACTGGGCCAAATGCCACTCACGTGTGACTGTGTACAGTAAAAGCCTGGAGCCACAGTTTAAGCAAACAGAACATTTTGGCCCTGGATCAATAATTGTTATCTATTTCAGGTTTAAACCCCTATGCATAGTAACACCAAAAAAAGTCTGTTTTAAATTCAAAATCCTTTGACATTTAGACAATAAATAAACCTATGTAGACATGGCTAATCTATAGAAATAAAAGTGGCTGTTGCTGCAAAATGTTGCAGTCAGCTTTTAAATACAAATAGCATACAGAAAATGACAAAACAAAACAATGTTTACCCTAAAGCCATGGATATATTATTCTTAGCTTTCCAAAACATGAGTTCAATAAATACATTTGATTTAAATTTAATTTGCCTCAAAGGTTAAATGTTTTCCAACTAGAACAGCAGACAATGGTTAAATGTAGCCTGTCACTAAGCATGTGTTTAGTACTGTCATGATTTCTGATTGCAATGTAACATTACTGTAAGTCATCAAATGATTCAGCAAATTATAGACTTACTGTATCAGTTGAGAAATCAATTTTCACATTTCTCTCACACACTCTATATTGACAAATCCCCTCTCTGTTCAGTAATGCATGTTTGTCTGAAGACAGTCTGTCGGTCTCCTTTGTGCACTCATTCACCAGTGTGTAGTGAAGTCAAAGAAACATCAACCCACAGAAAAGGGTATAGTTTGGGCTTCAGGTTCAACACCAGAACATGAACTCTACAATTTGTAGAACGACTCTCAAAGGTTGTCTTTACACTAGGGCTGCACAATATCTGAAATGCAGTGTAGTTAAAATACAGGATTTTTTTTAACCATATTTGAGATCCAAGAAAGTAAATGTTTAGGCTTTTTTATGTTAAATAATTGTCTTGGTTGGAAACAACATAATGCAGTTGTTTTTCAGATAATATTTTGTTGTTGTTACTTTATTTTTACTGTTTGAATTTAGTACAATACAAACATGAAGGAAATTTGGGATACATTGACCATAAAAAAAACCTTTGTGACTAACAGTTGGTTTTAGTAATGTGACGCTGAAATAAAAATTGTCCATTTCTCCCATTTATCATGACTCTGCTCTTCTTGATTGCTCTATCAATCTACAATCTATCTCTCTCCATCTCCAATATTCTACTCACAATTTGATGCTACTTGTCAGTTGTAGGTGGTCCTTATCTGCTCCATTTTTTGGTAATAGCCTTTTTACAGGCTGCTAATTGTATTTTAAACAAATATGTATCATTTACATCACCAAACATGTTTTAGGAGTTGCATGACCCAATATCTTAACAATTGTTGAATATACATTATCCCAAAATGGTGCAAGTTTAGGACATAACCAAAAGGCATTTACATGATTGATGTCTCCACATTCTGTTTTAACATGGTTGAACTCTGGACACATATTTAGATGTAATTTTAGGAGTTATGAAAACCCATTCCTCCTCTGAGACAGCAATTCCGACTTCTTTTTCCCATTTCTGTTTCACATCCACATTGTTATCCATTAAATGTTTGTAAAGAGAAGATGTAATTTTGTATTTTTTAGAATGATATACTCCAATAATCATTTTTACAAGCTCATTGTTATTAGAATCAATATCGTGCTCTATTTTTTTGTCATAAAAGTCCCTTAATTATAGATATGGGAAGTGGTCTTGATTTGTCAAGTCAAACTCCAGTTTTAATCCTTGAAAACTGTTAAAGTGGCCATCATTAATTCGTACACACCACGCTGTTATACCTTTTATTAATCCACTGCTTATATCTCAGGCCCTGGGTTTCAGATACATTTTTTATTTGTATTTTTGTCATGGAATGTCTTTTGCAGTGGACAATGTTTTTTTTTTTTTTAAAGTAAGCCTGTGAAACTCTTGCTCCTTTCAGAGGGCAAAAATGCATTGCTGTGTCTCAGGAGGGTATGACTTGGATATGCCCATTTGGAATATTTTTCACCTGGTTTAACAATGACAGAGATTTTCAAAGTATTTTTTTTCCTTTGGATTTCCACTCATCCAAGGAATTGATTAGGTGTATTTTAGTATCAAAAATATGTTGTCATTGTTCACTCGTTACAGATTTTAGTATTAATTACATTATGTGAGCTGGCAACCTCCGCTTATAATTAAATAAAAGTGGTAAATGTACTGCGTTTCTTTTTTTTTTTTTTATTGTAAAACTGCTTCGAGTGGGAATGTGACATGCTGGATAAACAAGCTCAGGCAGAATAAGTTCAGCGCCATTGTTTTAAATAGGTTTTTAGATAATATGAAACTGTTTTGTGTCTAGAAAAAAATATTGATATGCTGAAAAATACAACAAATGATTTTGGACATCTTACGCTTTTAAAATACAAAATTATATTAAAAAAAAAAGTATTAAGGAATTTGTATTGAAGCCAAGGTATAACTATCAGTACTCATACTGAAAATATTTGATCAATACCCAGTTTTAAAAATGGTTTTCCTGTAGACTTGACTTAATTTGATAGGGAACATTGTCTTGTGTCAGTGTTTAGCTTGTGGCATAAACACAGTCTAAACCACATATTTTTAATCATGACTGAAATGTTACCCTTAATTTGGCAGACATTAGAATGTTTAAAACAGAAAAATATTGTTCACAAGTTTGATATTAACATTGTATCTGATATCTGTGTGTTTTAGCACTGATGGCTCCAGAGTGACATGCCATGGCTTTAATGATCCCCCCGGTAAAACTGAAATGGCTGGAGCACCTAAACAGCTCATGGATCACAGAAGACAGCGAGTCAATAGCCACACGGGAGGGAGTTTCGGTACTCTACTCAAAGCTGCTTGCCAACAAAGAGGCTGTGCTGCTCCCACAGCAAGTGCTTTGTCTGAAGGGTCCCCAGCTGCCAGACTTTGAGCGTGAATCCCTCTCCAGCGATGAGCAGGAACACTACCTGGACGCTCTGCTCAGCAGCCAGCTGGCCTTGGCCAAGATGGTCTGCTCTGACTCGCCTTTTGCTGCTGCCCTGCGTAAACGTGTGCTGGTCCTCCAGCGCATCTTCTACGCACTTTCCAACAAGTACCATGACAAGGGAAAAGTCAAGCAGCAGCAGCACTCACCAGAGAACAACTCTGGCTCCACAGACCTGCACTCTGTCAGTGAGCGGCCACGCTCCAGCACCGACGCTCTGATTGAAATGGGGGTCCGTACAGGCCTCAGCCTCCTCTTTGCATTGCTGCGGCAGAGCTGGATGATGCCTCCTCCTCCCACTTCTGGTGTTCCAGGTGGCAGCATAAACTTGTGCAATGATGTCATTCACACAGCCATTGATGTGGTTAGCTCCTTGCCTCCCCTCTCTCTGGCCAATGAGAGCAAGATCCCACCAATGGGTCTGGACTGCTTGGCCCAGGTCACCACTTTTCTTAAGGGAGTGACCATGCCAAACTCTGGGGCAGATATTTTAGGGCGACGGCTAGCCTCAGAGTTGCTGCTAGGTCTGGCTTCACAGAGGGGGTCGCTGCGTTACCTGCTGGAGTGGATTGAGATGGCTTTGGCCGCTTCAGCTGTGGTCAGTACCATGGAGCAGTGTCAGGTGCTGCAGAGCCAAGAAGGCCTCATTGGCTATGATTGTTTCATGAACATCCTCATGCAGATGAGACGCTCTTTGGTAAGTTTACTCTAAATAAACTTTAACATTTGGAACATTGTGCCATATGCTGGTACTGTGCTTTTTGCTAGAATTATTGCTAATATACACCTGGTAACACTGAGTACAACCTTAGCATCAAGTGTGAAAATCTGCAGTGTGTGCTGAAAAAGTACTGTCCACCTTGGTAATATCTGAAACTCACCAAATAATGCTGTTCTAAGCTGTTGTTTACTTCCTAATGTGAAGTCAAAAGACTGTCACTTCATCCGAGTCCTCAGTTTAGCATTAACTTTAGAAATAGCCTCATTGTGGAAAGAAAATGTGTGTCAGTTGTCCATCTAAATGCAAACAGGGAGTCTACAAAAACACTGCCATCAATACTACATTTATGTTGGGTTTGCTTATTTTTTAGCTATCATTACCTACAAATTCAGTCACCATAATGGGTAACAAACAGGTGACTTCTTCCTCTTTAATATTCAACTGGCAGCAAAATATTCCTCTTATTGTCACATCACTTGAATGTTGACAGATATTCATCTCCATGTAACATGGAAGGTAGACTTCCTACACGGTACGAAGGCAGTTCTCACCAACATTTATAGGCATTTAGAATACAAATCAAAAACCTCTTGTTTATTTTATGCCATTCATTTGTCTTTCACCTCACGTCATTCTTTAAATGACTGTATATAAGTATTAAGTTCTCTGAAATCCATCAGGTAAGGTTGGCTTTTTCTGCTTAGTCACAGATGTGGTGAATGTTTCCCTGTTGAAGTCAGGACACTGGGACACTGCGATATTAATGTGAATGTGTATGGGTTAGATGTTTTATGAAGCCTTTTGCGATCTCACTGTCAATTTTTGTATGTGATTTTCTCAGGGCTCCTCGGCAGATCGCAGTCAGTGGCGGGAACCAACACGCACCTCTGACGGACTGTGCTCATTGTATGAAGCAGCACTCTGTCTGTTTGAAGAAGTAAGACATTAAAAGGCCATAGACCAGTTTCCTTCTATACTAAGGGATTTGTATAAGATCATATGTAGCTCCTTAATCATTTCGTTTGCTCCCAGGTGTGCAGAATGGCATCAGACTACTCTCGGACCTGCGTCAGCCCGGACAGCATTCAGACCGGAGAGGCCCCCATGGTGTCGGAGACCTGTGAGGTGTATGTGTGGGGCAGTAACAGCAGCCATCAGCTGGTAGAGGGCACACAGGAGAAGATCCTGCAGCCCAAGCTGGCCCCCAGCTTCGCCGATGCGCAGACAGTAAGTGAACACCATACAGCTTCATATCCTAGGTATGCTGAGAGAGGAAACATCTGTTCACTTCTCTATGGGCAATAGAGAACACAGAACCTGTCATGTGTTTGAAAAAGTATTTTGCTGGGTCTCAGTGAACAGATGGATGACTTTTAAGCATATAAAAAACTTTTCACACCGAACACATTAATTATACTTATTTAATCTGAAAGAGTACAGTCACATAGACTTGGTGACAGAACGCATTCATATTCAAATTACACCGTTACAAGTGCTGATGAAAGCAGTGTGATATGCTGAATTTGTTACAGATTGAACAGACAGCAGGCTGTGTCTCCTCTTTCTCTTTTTAGTTTCAAATTCATTTATTTTCATTTCACTGAATATTTGCATACACACCATGACAGGAAAAACTGTTTGTCACCAGCTCCTTTCAGGGCAGTTAAAAGAAGCAGACTACTCTCAATACAGTAAAACACACTATATCATAAATAAACATTGTAAAGAGGTTTTTGTAAGCCATTTGTTAATACCAGAAATTCACAATAAGAGCATTCTGAAAACCTCACACCAGTTCAGCTAGATCTGGCAGTGTATTTTTTTCATAACAATGTCTTCCAATACATTCTCTCTAACCGCTGTATTTCAGGTTTTGTTGTAGCTGATTATAATTTGTAAAGTCATGAAGTACGAATGAGAATAGTGATGGTGAGTCTGTCATTATACCTGCATTTCTGGTATTAATGAAACATTGAGGGCATAAAAAAAGGAATGGTTCAGAATATCTATGTTTGGAGCCATTCTATGACTCAGAAGATTTCCATTCAGCACCGACTTTGAGGCAAATTGTCATTTTACGTACTGGTAAGTGTCAGCCCAGAATTTATCAGTTAGTGCATGAGGGAGCACATGACAACGCTGCATGGTAACAGGTCAGTTACAGGCTGTAAATAATGAGGGAAAACACACACTGCATTAAATTACAGTTCATATATATTGTGTTCTTGAAGTAAAATGTAAAAAAAAAAGTTACGATAGGCAGTTTATGGTTGGAAATGAGTTAAAACAATTAAATAACATTTTTTTTCTTGGACGTGTTCCTGCCTAAATGGCTGGAATTCCGCTGAAATGAATATATAACTAGACAGCATAAAATATGCTGTGTTCATACCGTCTACAACAAAATACAAGTCAAGTCCTGTCGCACTGAGCCAACTATTTCTTAATAGTGAGATCGAGTGTCCCACTTTATGAGGAGCTGCACTACACTTAATGTTATGTCAGAGATCCTTTCTCATTTCACAAGCAGAATATTTCTGATTTTATTTTCATTTTCATCATTTTGTTGTTCATGTTTTCATGTGTGATTGATTTAGTGCTTAATTTAAAGAAGACTGATGTAATTAAATCAAATTGAACAAACATTTGTTGTTCATTTGGCCCAACCAAATCAGGCTTATTTTCAAACCGTAAAACCCTTTTTCAATCAGTATATCACATCATTTGTTAATAAATCATACTGACTGCATGTATTGAATTAAAAATATTATTTGCATTGCACCACTTTATTCTTTTTCTACGCTGACAGTACTTCCACATAGCAAGCAAAACATGAATAGTCTTGAAGAGTGTGTCTTAATTCATGAATTCTGCATCAATGAAGACTCGAAGTGTTACTCTAAAGCTCTGGAACTATAACTTGTTCATTGGGTAGTACACAAATTGACAGGACAGCTCCTGGTCTAATGTAATATCATGTTCCTAAGTTTGCCATCCACTCACTGCTGACTGCTGAGGTAGTCCACAGTCTTCACTGTGCTCTGCTGAGACACTTCACCTATACTTTCACTGCATACTAAAACATATCTTGCTCTTTTTTTCCTGCAGATTGAGGCAGGTCAGTACTGCACTTTTGTTATCTCTTCTGATGGTTCTGTTCGGGCCTGCGGGAAGGGAAGCTATGGCCGCTTGGGTCTGGGAGACTCAAACAATCAATCAACTCTCAAGAAACTGACCTTTGAACCCCACCGTGCAATCAAGAAGGTGTCATCATCTAAGGGCTCGGACGGTCATACGCTGGCCTTCACTACTGAGGGTGAGGTGTTCAGTTGGGGTGACGGCGATTATGGCAAACTGGGTCATGGGAACAGCTCGACTCAAAAGTACCCCAAACTGATCCAGGGGCCTCTACAAGGAAAGGTATGGTTTCATTGTAACATCTGGTATTTTATTCATCTTCATAGTTCATTTTCAAGTTTATCAAAAGTAAATCCAGCTTTATTAATGTACACTGAAATGAGTCTAATCAACAACATGTTATTGGTTTAAAAATTGTTTTTGGTGCAGTTCTCTCTCTCTCTCTCTCTCTCTCTCTCTCTCTCTCTCTCTCTCTCTCTTAAAAAAAAAAAAATATATATATATATATCTTTTATCAGTATTTCATAGAAAGAAAAATGTTCAATGTCTGGGATCTTGCATTGATCTTAGCATTAAACTGTAATTGTATTTATGTCTTGCTGTTTGTGCATTCAGGTGGTGGTGTGTGTGTCTGCTGGCTACAGACACAGTGCCGCAGTCAGTGAGGATGGAGAGCTGTACACATGGGGTGAGGGAGATTTTGGAAGATTGGGTAAGTGAATTAACTGGTGTATTTAATAAGATGTGTTATTATTACTCTTACATTATCATACATTTATGCTGAATTTCTGAGGGATTTGAAGCATCTGAAATATTTTCATACTTTCATTGTGAATACTCTTTTTTTTTTTTACTCTTTTCTTCTATGTATTGCCATTGCAAAAATCATTGAATGAATATCAACCATTTCATTTTTTTCCATTTGCAATGTTTGGTAATTGAAAAGTTGATAATTGTGATTAAGTAGTAATGCAATAGTTCTTAACAGTTTTTCTTATGAATTTGTGGTCTGAACTGGTCTTTCATTGTTTTTCAGTATGTTCAGTAAAGGTTTATTTACTGAAAAGTGTTTTTACATTCATACATAGCACCAATTTATCGAAAGCAAATGATAGACACATTCTATATCCTGTGATTTGACGTAATGTTTTTGACCTAATTTTTGACTTGCAGGTCATGGTGACAGCAACAGTCGAAACATTCCTACACTTGTTAAAGACATCAGCAATGTTGGAGAGGTGTCCTGTGGTAGCTCCCATACGATTGCATTGTCAAAAGATGGGCGCACTGTGTGGTCCTTTGGAGGAGGAGACAATGGTACGTGACACACTCTGAATTCCAACTGAGTTTGTAATATTGCAAATAGTGAATAATTTAGGTTTGAATCTTGAATTTGCACTTTTACATCGTTAATGTATAGTCCTTGATGATTTTTCATTATATTATTCCATATATTTTTTGAAAATGTAACTGTTTTTATTGTGTATAATTTACGGTGTTACTATATGAATACTGTTTGTAGCTTGTACCAGGAGTATAGGAGCATACTGTAAATAAATAACTCTGTGGAAAAACCCATCTGTTGTACCGCAGGAAAACTAGGTCATGGTGATACTAATCGGGTCTACAAGCCCAAATTGGTGGAAGCCCTGCAAGGAATGTTCATCAGGAAAGTGTGTGCAGGAAGCCAGTCATCACTTGCCTTAACGTCTACTGGACAGGTAGGATGGCATTCTTGCACTGCTGAGACAACTGTACGCTTGAAATTTTGGAACATTTATTCCAAAGCAGAATTTTCTGCAGTTGGCCACTTCAAGGACATGTTGTAACTCCTTCTGCTCAGTATTGTTTTACTTTAGGGCGGTTCATCTTCATATGTTACATGTTTTCTCTAGGTGTATGCTTGGGGCTGTGGTGCTTGCCTGGGATGTGGATCTTCTGAGGCCACAGCACTGAGACCCAAACTAATTGAGGAGTTAGCCACCACCAGAGTGGTAGATATCTCCATCGGGGACAGTCACTGCCTGGCTCTGTCACATGGTAGATATCTCCTTCATCTTTCATCTCCTCTCCTACTCCCTTTATTCTCTGTGCTGTTGTTAGTTAAGTATAAGCAGCTGCTACTGTTTTCAACCAAGTACATTATCTGGTCAGAGATCCTTGATAAGTATGACACAGCAGTGGCCTTTGCATACTGGGAGCCAATAAACAACATAAAAATACAAAACACCCAAACACAGTTATTTCACACTGAAACTGTTCATACCAGCTATGAGGTAAATTAGTAACAGGCCGGGTTAAGTAACAGGTTCAACGTGCTGCTGCAGTTTTATAGGCCTGTGAGCGCTCATTTGCCTGCTCCAGTGTCCTCAGTACCTCTGGGTCACCTAAGTGCACTGTCCAGTTAAAACATGCAGTGGTTCCTCCAGTATTTGATTTACGTGACATTGAGCTCATCGCTGTCCTGATCAGAAGCTTCCTAAAGATCATTGTTTTCATAGTTTTTGTGTCCTCTTTATTTAACCTGTGAAGCCCTTTGCATTTGTTTCCAGTCAGAATCATTTCAGTGTAACACAAAACAGTGGATTAGAACCAAAAATTTCATTTACTTAAAATCAAGTTATGATTGGGAACCAGCAAGGTAATGCAAAATTTGTAATCATCATGTTATAATGCGACATTTATTTTTGCACTTTGCCGCGTTCATTGAGATTTTAGTAAAGGAGAAATAATACCTGCATAGGATGATGCAGTGGATAGCACTCATGCCTCACAGCAAGAAGGTCCTGGGTTTGATTCCAACACCAGATGGGGGTGGGACCTTTCTTTGTGGGGTTTGCATGTTCTCCCTGTGTTTGTGTGGGTTCTCTCTGGGTACTCCGACTTCCTCCCACCATCCAAAGACATGAATTGATAGGTTAATCGGTTAATCTAAATTGCTCATAGGTGTGAATGTGAGAGTGATTGGTTATTTATCTCTATATGTCAGCCCTCCGATGAACCGGTGACATGTCCAGGGTGAACCCTGCCTTCATCCATAAGTAGCTGGGATAGGCTCCAGCGACCTTAGTGAGGATAGAGCAGGTTCAGATAATGAATGAATGATACTTGTACTATTACATCTGCATAGTGTTATCTTAGTAGAAAGTGCAGAGTTTGATGCGGTGGTTGTTACACCACCCCCGAAGGGGAGACGAGGGATATTGTTTTAGGTTTTTTTTGTTTTTTGTCTGTTTGTCAGCAACTTTACACAAAAACTACTGGACCAATTTCCATGAAAGTTTCAGAAAAGGTGTGAGGTGGTCCAGAATAGATTCCATTAAATTTTGGTAAATGTAGGTCAAAGGTCAAGGTCACCAAAAATGTGTTTTCGCAGTGGTAAGAGATGAGGCAAATTTGGTTAAATGTTTGCGAGGGGCAGGGTTTTTTGTGCTTGTCACCACTTGTTTTGTTGAAATTATTCATGACATATGCTGATCTCGGACTGTTAGCTTGTTTTCAATGTTTACCCATTTAAGTGTTTTGCTCTTTGGATTGTATTCTGTTTTTCTACAATTGTTTTTTTTTTTTCAAGCTGTTAAGTGATGCTCTTCTGGTTATATGGCTGTACAAAATGTGTATATTGCTACAAGTGTCAATTAGCGTTACCATGTCAATACAGACAGATCTATGGCTGCCCTGTAACCAGGCTTAAGAGGCAACCAGTGGTTATGATGTCATGTTTATGCTGCTTGTTTAGTTGATGTCTTTATTTGCAGTAAGAAACCTCAGAAAACCTGACTTTCATAAGACAAAAGTATCACTTTTTCACTGTATATTTGTGTTCTGTTGGAAATTACTCAAAAAGCAGCTCATAAATAAATAATACTGACTTGCAAATTAATTTCACAAAATTGCCCATTGTGTGTAAAGCCACTATTGTCCGTCATGTTAAAGTATTTCCTTTGCAGACAGTGTGTAATTTTGTGTTTGTTGAAAGTGCAAGAGGAACATTGCAAGTTGGATGATGTAATAGTAAATAAACAGATTGAATTTGTTTTAGGTAATACTTAACCTCAGGAGCTTGAGGAGGTCATAGTTTAGCCTAGTGCTGTACAAATTGAACCTAATTATTCACTACCACTTCATGTGTTTAATGAAATACAAGAAAGACCACATCTTATATCAAATTACTTGTCCTTTTTTCTCCCATCCTGTAGATAATGAAGTGTATGCATGGGGGAACAACTCCATGGGCCAGTGTGGTCAAGGGAATTCCACTGGGCCAATCACTAAACCCAAGAAGGTCGTGGGTCTGGACGGAGTGGCAATTCAGCAGATTTCAGCTGGCACCTCTCACAGTTTGGCCTGGACTGCTCTGCCCAGAGACAGGTCTGCTCACACTACAGCAAACAAACTATAACCTGCATTTCATACAGGAGACAACTGAGGTCACAGCTTCTCCAGGTTTTACATGGAATAGATTGTGTAATACCACAAATCTAAGGTCCAGTTTTGAAATGTATGAGAAATGTACGACAGGTTTTTCCATTAGTATTTTACAGAAGCACCATATCCATGTCAGATGTCATACTGACATAGGAAAGGTGAAACAGGTTAAGGTTATGTGAAACGAGCTTTAGTAAGTAACTGTTTTGTATTTTTTCCATAATAGTTTGCATTTTTCAGCTTTGGAAAATGCAGTTATGCAAGTACCACAATGACCATAGAGTTCTACTTTGTTCTGAACATACACAATGTTTATTTGACAATGTGTCATTTAACATTTGCATAAGTGACTGATTATCCTCATGATAACAGCCACTCTCACATATGTTCTTTCTCTAGCTTTGGAGTTTGAGAAAAAGTGGACATGAGTGTAATTAATAGCTAAGATTTAGATGTAGTTACCCATGACACCCCCAAACCCCATTAATGTCAAAATAATGTGAGAATTAAAACTAATGAAGTTAGTTTTTCCAGGTCTTATTGTTGGTTCTATAGGGTTTGTTCCACAGCAGTCCACAGTTGTCTTCTTTAGCAAATGTTGTACTAAGATAATTACATTTTATAACTTCTCTACTTTAGGCAAGTGGTGGCTTGGCATCGACCCTACTGTGTTGACTTAGAAGAAAGCACCTTCTCCCATTTGCGCTCCTTCCTTGAGCGTTACTGTGATGGCATCAATAGTGAAGTTCCGCCTCTTCCCTTCCCCTCATCCAGGTAACAACCATGAACCTAACTACTAATATTAATGTTAGTGGCAGTCATATACGTCACCATAAATTAAGAAATAAGAGAATACACCATTCTAAATTCTGTATATATTTTTTTCTTTACATAAAATTATATTGAAACTCAAGGACTGATTTTTTGAATGCATTTACAGGGAACATCATAACTTCCTCAAGTTGTGCCTTCGGCTTTTGTCCAATCATCTGGCTCTGGCTTTAGCGGGAGGTGTTGCCACCAGTATTTTGGGTCGGCAGGCCAGGCCCCTCAGGAACTTGCTCTTCAGACTGATGGACTCCTCTGTACCAGATGAGATTCAAGAGGTATGATCAACAAAACTGATCACTGAAGTCATGGTTTACTCGACAGCAGATCAGTAACTACTGATACTGAATTAAGAGAGAAAAATCATGTTCAGTCACATTTTTTTAAAAATACAGTATCGTAGGTATTACACCAGTGTCACTCACTGGTGTATAAATGTGAATGAAAGTTTGGTGGTTGTCCACTGTCACACACTGGTAGCTTAGTGCCACTAGCGTGTGACAGTGGAGTGAATGAATAATGGAGTCAATATAAAGCACTTTTAGTACTTAGAAAAGCACTATATAAATCCACTATACAGCTCTGGAAAAAATGAAGAGACCACTGCACTTTCCTCTGAAATCAGCATGTATGTCAGCCATTCCATTCCTGTGTCTGTTGAATTTCAACACAAGCACTCCTTATTCTACTGAATAAACTCCTGATCAATGTCTTATTTAAGGAGAAGTACAGTTTTGACCAACTCTACATGTTAAGTGTCATGGGATAACTTTTTTTTAGGATTTGGTGCTACATAAATAAAATTTGATTGATTGATTGATTGATTGATTGATTGACTGAAAAGCCACTACTGTGGCCATCTCTCTGTACTTGCAATAGGACTAGCTGGGTGGCAAAAATAGTTCTATTAGTACCACAAAAGTAATTGGAATCCAAACATTACTATTGAAAACTACTGGACTTCTGCTCTGACAATGTTCCCAAACTCTGAGGACTGGTTCTTCTATCAGGACAATGCTCCTGGCCTCAGCTAGGTCCATAAAGGTGTGGATGACGGACCACCAGATGAAGACCCTCTCATGTCCAGCCCACTCTCCAGGCCTAAACCCACTTTGAAAACTTGTGGAGGAACATGGATGGTCTCAAGCCATGGAACATTGCTGAGCTTTTTGAATTTCTCTTCCAGGAGCTGCATAAAGTCATCCAACAACAACAGTGGAGAGCCAAGACACGTGAAAGCTGTCATTAAAAATCAGGGCTATTCCACCAACTATTGATGTTTGAACTTTTCCCAAATTACAACATAAATTTTGTGTTGTTTAGAAATGAATATGAATGGGTTTTCTTTGCATTATTTGAGGTCTGAAAACATCAGCATTTTTTTGTTATTTTGACCATGTGTTGTGTTGACCATGTTGTTGCAAATACATGCTCTAAATAACAATATTTTTATTTGAAATTTGGGAGAAATGTTGTTGCTAGTTTAGGGAATAAAACAAAAAAGGTTCATTTTACTCAAACACATACCTATAAATGGTAAAATCAGAGAAAGTAATAATTTTGCAGTAGTCTCTTATTTTTTTCCAGAACTGTATGATGTTGCTAATAATAATAATAATAATGATAACAACTTTTTTTTTCAGCAGGTTTTTTTTGTTATTGTTGGAGTTGAGTCATTAGGCTACTGTCGCAGTACATTAAGCACTGACAATATGTGGGTGTATGTTTGTCCCTTCAGGCTGTGATTGAGACTCTGTCTGTGGGAGCCACCATGCTGCTGCCTCCACTGAGAGAGAGGATGGAGCTGCTCCACTCTCTGCTGCCACAGGGTCCTGACAGATGGGAGAGTCTCTCCAAAGGACAGGTATTCTCTCGTGCATCATATACTGCTATCCTGCTTTTAACACGGCACTTTAATACACCGGTTCTAAAGGAACCCATCATAAATAAATTATAGGATGTGCATTTGTTTTTGAAAGTAACAGACAAATACATCATGATTTCCTTTTATGGGAGTTTTTTTTTCTACCAATTTCACCACAAGTCTAGAGATGTTGAAATGATTCAACAGTCAGAAACTAACATGCACATTTATATAATTGAAATGTACATTTATATAATAAAAATCTTCATGTCTTATAAATCTCATTCTCAAAGAAGGGTCAGATAACTATTTTGAAATTGTAAGAAGCTTTTTTGATAGATAATATGCACTTTCTTTTACCATGGACCCATTTGTAACCATACATTT
This sequence comes from Ostorhinchus cyanosoma, assembly GCA_029814465.1. Lineage (NCBI taxonomy): Eukaryota > Metazoa > Chordata > Actinopteri > Kurtiformes > Apogonidae > Ostorhinchus > Ostorhinchus cyanosoma. Next base: position 28,190,039 of record JAPTYQ010000018.1, read on the forward strand.
CAACCACAGGAAGTCGTGTGCTTTTAGTCCATACTGTAGTCTTGTGTTTTTTGGAACTGTGTTTGGCAGCCTGACTTAAAATGCCTGTAGAACGTTTCAACAATTGTACATGTAGATGTTGAAATAAACTTTGAGGAATTAGTCTTTGCAAATGTTTTAAAGAGAAATTTTCAATAGCGTTAGTTTGAATATTATAAATTGAATGCTGCTGTTCTGCTTCTCAACAATGGTACCAGTGTGTATCACTAGCTAATGTTAGCTTAGTAAAGAGTTGGTTAAATTACCAAGCGGTCCCAGAACAACACAAGCTCTAACACAAACTTCTTGTAAACACATGAACATGCACAAACCTTGCAAATTATGATGTAGAAGGAGAAGTCGTTAACAACACCATAGCATAAATTTACTGTAAACATTTAAGTTGATGCTGCATGTCAGAGTGGTAAGTGCATGAGAGCAGAGGAGACTATGCTTTTTGATTTTTGGGGTGGACACCCAGTAAAATGCTGCCCCTCTTGGTTGGCCACTGATCTTGAACTTTAATATAACTCTGATACCAATTGCCTCATTTAAGCAACTTCTGAAACCAAGTATAAATCTACTGATGGAAGAGCAGTGAATTTTAAAAAACAGCTTTCATTTTCATCCCTGTTGCCTGAAGTACTTCTCATAAAACAGAAACCGGATGGTTGAGATTAGTTTTAGATAAATCTGACAGATTTAATGACTGTCTTCATACTGACCTAAATTCTTTTATTAGTGAACTTGAAATGGAAAGTGTATCTTGTGACTATTGTTGTCTGGTTAGAGCACAAACAACATCAAGTGTCACTATGAATGAGGTTGGGGAGGCACCTCTGAATACATGGCATTTAATCTACATTGTCAGTCAGTCAGTCAGTTATCTTCTGAACCACTTTATCCTCAAGAGGGTTGTGAGGGTGCTGGAGCTTATCTCAGCTACCTATGGGCAAAGGGCAGGTTAATCTGCTATTTTTTTTCAATTGCATGAGTTAGAGTTTTTGTAAAGGTTGACTCCATGATATGTTGTATAATTCCGTTTAGTACTCAAAAAAAAGGATGTTTTAGTGTTCACTACTGCTGTACAGTAGTTTGTAAAATACCACTCAGTAGTTAAACTTTCTTATTGTTAGAGTTGTGTTTTTCAAATGTTGTCTGTTGAAACTAGCAGAATGTGTCTGATCCACAGAGGATGCAGCTAGACATTATCCTGACCAGTCTACAGGACCACACCCATGTGGCCTCACTCCTTGGATACAGCTCTCCTGCTGATGGACCTGAGGTCCTTTCTGCTGGTCCAGGATTTACAGCTTCCCCAGACCCCAACTACAGTAGCCCAGCCAGCCATCCTGACACTCACCTGGCTGAGATCCTCATGAAGACCCTGCTCAGGAACCTGGGCTTTTACACAGTGAGTAGATTGTTCTTCATTTTCACAGTTCTGTACAACAGATAGTTTTATTCCTAGAATTTGAGATGGGCTTTTCTGCTCTGGTTCTGTTAGGAAGCACAGTTTGCGTTTATTGAATTCTCGTTTTGTATTATTCAATAAATAAGGCATCATTTGCTGTATCATTATGGTCTGTTTTCAAACTGAGAAAAGGCAGACATGACTCAGGAAACAAGCCATTGGTGAAAATCAACATGAAGTGTTTCCATTCCCCTCACTCTTCAGTGTTCAAGTGCCTGAGGCAGAGCATGACTCATGTATAATCCTCTGTTATTATCACCTGCTGCCTTTTTCCTGGCACAGCAGTAGCTTGTTCCTGTGTCGCATTCTCCCTAAGGCTCCATTTTATTGATTGTAACACGCACGCACGCACGCACGCACACACACACACACACACACAGTGGGTATCATTATACGGGCCTGAACAATGAATGATGATTAGACTACAAAGCTGTATATGTTTGAATAATTTCTTGAAATTAATTTCCTCTTGCTGTGTTTTTTCTGCTTGAAGTCAGTAGAGAAGGAAAAAATCAAAGTGAGGTTAAAGCACATAATGTAATTAAAACTGCAAATACTGGTGTGAAATATTGTGGTCGAAATGAATATATAAAACAATTCTATTTAAGGCTTTATGAGACTTTAATTCAGAGGATATCTAAGTTTTCTCACAAATGTGGGACTTTAAAATGCTAAATTTCTAAAGAACTAGATTATTTTTAGAGATTTTATATATAAATATATATAGTTATAGTAATAGTAAGTTTATAGTAATACCAGGAATTCCGTCCATTCATCTGAGATTTTTGTCCAACCTATTTCTCGAAGAATATTCTTTCGATTTAGCAATGCAGATTTAAAGTTAAGACTTGGGCGGAATCATTTTTGTCTTTTTTTGACTGAACTACCTAAAAAGGACAGTTATTTACTTTAATCTAGTTTATAATTATCTTGAACTTAAAATTCTAAATTATTCCTTGACTAGGCAGGGTATCAGTCTCAGGAGAGGTAAAGTGTGGACCAGGGGTATTATTAAGCTCCACTTAGTTTTTCACTTGTTAAACTAGACAAAGAAAAGAAAAAAATGAGTTGATCTTCTTTTTTGCATTGTTTATGTATAAACCTATTACCTCAAACCATCATTCAATTTAGTGTTTTGGTTTTAATTTTTCAGAATGTATTTTTTCTGAATTTACCATTTTAGTCTCAGAGGATTTTATGTTTTGTTTTCCAAATAAAAACAATTATCACAGAAAATGTTCAAGTTATTTCCTCAAAATTTGTGAAAATGCTTTGGTGTACATCTCATAGATTTGAATCCTTTTTTTTCTTACCTCCACTGGTTCCTTAGTTATTTGTTTGTTTGTTTTTTTTAATCATTTATCAATTTGTTTCTTTATTCATTTGTTTATTTTTAGCCAATATTCACATATATAGGTTTGCTAAATATCATTTATTGTGATAACACATTGGAATGACCCTTTCCCTTTGCTTGGACTAAAGAATGCTACAAATTAAAAATTTAGTCTTTTAATTCATTAAGTAAATGGAGTTAAAAGACAAGGTGAATTAAGCATTACACAATGGCTACGTTTACATGATGTTTTTTAATTCCGAATTATTTATTCAGAATAAAATAATTTCGGAATTAAAGTAATTTCCTTTGTGTTTACATAGAAATGCTTCAGTTAATTCCTCTTTCAGAGCTGGAGGTACAGAGCGTTCTGATTGGACAGAACGCAGATGTGACGTCGTGATGTCTACCGGAAGAAAACAATCGCATCCAGTTCCTGTTTCTTTTCATTTCAACTAGCAACATGGAAGACCAGATAATACATGTGACTTTTGCATTTATTTTTGTAATAATTATGAAGCAGCAGCTCGTCCGAATCAACAGACTAATTCATTTTGATCGTCTGA
>JAPTYQ010000018.1:28503074-28518472 GCA_029814465.1 Ostorhinchus cyanosoma
TTCTTCTATCTCTAGTAGAGGACTTTGTCTTTATTGCAGCTGATCATTAACAGAGGTTGGGTGTTTCAACTTGTTGTGTTGTGCTGTAAACAAGCCCAAAGATATCTGATATCAGAAAAATGCTACATTTGGGAAAAAGCCTAATTTGGAATATCCCAATGAAAAATGGCCGGTAAATTCTGCAATTACAGTGGAATACTAATGTGGATGTAAACATACTCCATTAAGATCACAAGAGAGTGGAAGGATTTTTGTGGAAAAAAACAACCCAAATCCTTCATCCAGAAATTAGCGGGTGTTCCCATGTAGATGACTGTTGTGTTAGAAATGAAGTTAGCCAATGTCGAGAAACGACAAACTGCAACAACCAGCACAAAAAGAACTCCAACACAAATCTAACGTAAACACACACACATGAATGTTACATATTGAACCTTGAAATGTACAAACTAAGAGGGCAAATGTGATCCAAGATGCTGAAGACAGAAGCATTAAATCAGTTTGACATGTGATATTCCCTTCTGTCACCCATCACCATCCACTAAACCTTCAAACAAGCTCAAGAAACAAGAGTCACAAAGAAACTTTATATAGTTTTCAAGTATTCAAAACTGTTAAATAAGTACAAGATGTGTTCACATGATTTACATATCGGACAATATATGCACTGCCCATTTTTAATTCTCTTTACATGTTTCCCACTACCCACGCAACACGCTAAAATGTCCGCAAACTATTCACATTTGTTTTGCTTTTTTTTTTGTTTTTTTTCTCTTTCTTTCTTTTTGAATCAATTGGAAATCTTGACAGCTGTCTATTGGACAAAGACCACACAGACGTAGGTACACCTGGAACAGTTTACAGTGTCGGATGGAGACGTCTGAACAAAAGGGAAGGACAGACTGAGCCAGGTTCAGAACGGTGATTAGCTGCTGGTGATATGAACAGTACATATTAAACACAAGAAGAGTGGGTTAACATTCATCTCAGTTGATCCCTTGATCCATCGGGCAGTTCATTTACTTCCACAGAAACAAAAATAATATACAGAAGGACTGACGGAGACTTTGAGAAGTGTTTCCGATAATTCAAAGGGGAAGCGGATGGCTTAGCATTTTCACTCTCCACTGATTAATCGCGTCACAAATTTGGTCTAAATGTGTCTTTCTTAAGGCACCTAATGCTGCTGGATAGTTTTTTCCGAATTGTGCATCGAAAAATATCCCTTAAAGAAAAAAATGAACTAGATACAACAGATAAATGATGCGAGACATGTCCAAAATTCAGACTTGTTAAGAAGTTAATGCTGCCACCAACAGAGTAATACAGGACACAAATTCAAACAGATGATGATAAGGAAATAAAGTAGCACCAAAGAGTAAAGAATACAGTTTTCTATGCTATTAAGTACATTTCAGACAATGTGATTTTCTAGTGTCAGTGGACATCATTTACCTGCTTCCAAAATCAGATTGACTTGAAAAACAATGAGACTGGACTTGTGATGAAATGTAATTCATGGCCTTACTGGGGTGCGTTGAGCCAGTCTTTCTGTACATTACTTTCAAAAAGCATAGATGAAACCTTTATATATGAATTTGGTTTGATTTCAGTTTCTCTTCTTGAGTGAAAGGCTCAAACTCATATCTGTGCCATGTTGCCATTATACAGCTGCTCCAAAGCTCAAATCAAGAAACTCAGGGAGAAAAAAAAAACAAAAAAAAAACTAAATCCATTTAATGAGACGTTTTTGACTTGCTTAGATCCTGTGTGCTTTTATTTGATGCAGTTTTAGTTTAAAAACGCTCCAAATGGACTGCTGGCAGCCAGTACACTGAAAAGGACTTGTGCACATCATTCTTTTCTGCTGCAAATGTTCTAAATAAATGAACCCTTTCATAATGAAAATGAAACAGAGTATTAGACAGAAACTGTGCATGCAGAGTTTAAAGTGTTTCACTATGAATTTCTCAGTGAGATGTTTACGTCAGTGGTCCACAACACACCAACTTGGATTCAGCTCCATCAAAAATATTAACTTTCTACTTCAAAAAAAAAAAGCTCTGCCTGCCTGCGAAGCACCAAACATGAGTAACTTCATGATATAAGTTTGACTTCTACGGAGATGTATGAGTAATTAATACAGTGATAATTCAAGTGATTCTCTAGCAGGAACCCTACAGAGATAATGAGAACATGGCACCAGACTCCAAAATGAACCTTGTTATAATGCCTCTGGACCAACCACACCATACGTTACATAGTATGGTCTGCCACACAAATTATACAAACTGAGACAAAAATCAAAAAGTTCAATAAAAACCTGCCTATGAGACAGAGGGGATAGTCACCATACTGTACACTTTCTACAATATCCATGTCCATTATGAATAGAACAAGTGCATTCACTTAAAAGGAATAGTTGAACTGAAAACTAATTCTCCTTTTTCACTTAGCATACTGTTGAATTATTCAGAAACAACTTGGCGACTTGCTGCATTTACAGATAGCATTGCATGCAGTTTAAATGCCAAGAAAAAAAATGAGTGCACAGATAGAAGTTGGTTATTTTGAAGATCAGTTGTTTTCTTCAATAAATTGTCAGTAAAAATGATCAGAACTGCCGGTTGCGTTTGTGCTCAGAGGCCAAACTAATCTATCCCACAGTGATCCAAATTCTAAAAACAGCATCATAGTGAGATATAACAAATAGTTCATGCATTTAAAAAGTGCAACCTGCAAAACTTCTGACACTTTTACTTAGACAATAAATGAAGGATGAATTATCAATTATAGTTAGTTTCACTCAACTAACTCTGGGGTGAGTAAACTTTGGGTAAACTGTTTCTATGAGACCTTAACATTAGAACAGAAACTTAGAGATGATCCAAATAAAGAGGAATCATGAGAATTAGTTTTCGTTCAACAGCCCCCTCTAGTAACATTTCAATTCTTGTTTTTCAGAATTTTTTTGTTTTGTTTTTAAATTACTGTACTTCTTTTACATCAACACAACAGTTGATTAGCGAGTCATCTTTATTTACAGGAAAAGGTGGGAGTGATGAGCTCCACAGCTTATGCATTGAGCCTCAGAGACTGATCTTCTCTCCTCGTGGAGGAGATATCAATGGTCATGGAGTCTTTACCCACAATAAGTCGGAGACGCTTCGCTGGAGGAAGTGGAATGAAATCATCTTCGAACTCATTGTCGAAGTAGTCGTCTTCGTCCTCCCCTTCATCGTCATTGTCCTCTTCGGACGTTGGGTCTCCCATGACCTTTTGGGTCCGGTGTGCGCCATTCCTTGCCTCCAGACTCTGACCGATGTCCCCATTGTAGGACATCTGGTCTGCCTTTGTCTGGGATATTCTCCGCGCATCATCCTCCCTCTTCAGTTGGATTTTTAACTTGGTGGAGTTACTGTGGACCACAGGGGCAAAGCCGTTATTCAGTCTGGCTATATATGAGCTGCCCTTGTCCTTATCCCGGTCCTTGCTGAACTTGATACTGATCTTGCTGGAAGAGGCTGAGTTGATTGCAGCGGTGGAAAGGTTTGAGGAGCCGATGGCATCGCTGGGGTCATTGGTCTTACTGCTGCTGCTGTCCCTCCGCCGGCGGAGCGTCAGTTTGGGGATGCCCGTGTTGTTCTCCAGGATCAGCTGTGCATCATAGCGAGTGATCTGGCGCTTCTTCTTGCCCTTGTCCTGCGACCGGCAGCTGCTCTTGCTTTTGTCCCTGCGAAGGGATTTGCTCCCGTTGGCGACCCCTTTGTAGTCCCTGTGTCGGTCTGAGTAGCCCAAAAGCATATTACCACAGTCTGAGAAGCTGGTGGCATGACCGGCGGACACCGGCACGAACGGCTCACTGTACGAGTCCTCACATTTAATCGTCCGCTCAGTCCTGAGCCGTGTCAGCCGTTTCTGTCTGGTGCATGAGCCTCCTCTTCTACTGTAGCCAGTATCTAGTTTCGACTGCTCCAGTCCGACCCCAGAGTGGAGATACTCCTCCATATCAGCGGGCTCTGTTTTAATGACCACTCCACCAGGGACTGGGCTCAAGCCTTCCAGAGCACTAGGCTCCAGCTTAACTCCACCTGCTGTGTCCTGGGCTTTTACAAGAGTCCTAGTGGACCTGCGAGTTCTGTACGTTGAACACTGGCTACCGTCGCTGCTTTGCACAGCTGCTAGATTGCCGTTCTCCTTGGCAGCATTGGCAGCGTAGCGAGTAAGGCAGCCCCGCTGGCCTAGTGACTGCTGCACCAGCTCCTGTCCATCCTTCTCCTTCTTGACGGTGACACCTTTACACAGCGACACCTTTGAGTCCCTGAGACCCAGCTGGCAAGTGTCCCCTTTGGCCAACGCCTTGGGCTCTGAAGCCCTCCTGCGACTCCGCAACTGGACTTTACTTAGTGAAGGCTTGGATTGGGATTTTAGTCTCTTTGGTACCCTGTTATTGTTTACGCGACCTTGTTTTGAACATGAGGTAGTTAGGGCTCTTGACAAAGTCTGTCTGGTTTGAGTCCTGTTTTTATACTTCATGCCAGACGATGCTCGTTTTCTGGCAGCTAGAACAAAAGACAAAATATCACAAATTACACATGAACAACATTTTTAAGAATGTGCCTATACTTACAATTTCATTACAGGCATTTACATTACCGACACCACAACATTACTAAAACATCCCTACTCATACTGAACTGGATGAGAAATTATGCAATTATTTATCATCACACACATCAAAGTCTGGAATGAAGATGAGGAAATGACTGCACAAACAATCTTACTGAGCATAAAGACATTAATTACTCTTACATTGATGTGTTTTTGGCATTTCCTGAGAGTCTACATCAGTGTGGGAGCCTACAGAATGACTATCCGAATTCCTGTTTCCTTCCCCCAGTTTCTTCAGTCGGTTCAGTCGCTTGTCTGTCTCCCGCAACCCGTACTTGCTATTGATCACTGGTACCTCCACTGGCAGCCCAGCTTTAGATTTGAAAGCACCAGTACCCCGTCTGCACAACAGTGGAAAAAATAAATAAATCAAACAAATTAAAACAAAAAAAAGAGTATCATAATGGGAAAACTCTGTTAAAACTACTGTTTCAGATGAACAATGCATATCAAAGCTATAAATGTATTACTTCATAAATTAACACTTTAATCTGAGGTTATTTTAACATTAGCAAATGTGTCTAATAATTAACTAATGAGGTTCTTGTTAATAAACTTGTAGATGTCTTAAGTGTTAACAAATGTCTTGTCAAGATTTACTGAAGATTACAGGATAATTAAAAGTGCTACAGTACATTAGTAAATGGAAAGTAAGCAACACGTACTGATACCCCTGCCCGCCAGACAACACTTTGCCCCTCCTGCTCATTGATACCCTGCCTGGTCAGAGACTTATTTAGAACTTTAAATTAAAAGTAATTTAAAAGTAGATTAAACTAAATTACTGCCCTTTTTGGGTAGTTAAGAATTAGTTGAATAGTGTTTGAGAAAGTGGTTGGACAAATTTTATGAGTTAAAACTTTCAGAAATTTGTAAAAGAAAAAATAAAAATATAAATTGAAAAATCTAAATTCAGCCATCAAATGGTGCACTCCACCTCTCCTGGTGGTAAAGAAAATGTGTCAAATTTATAAAGAATCAGGTGAATAGTGTTTGAGGAATCAGTAAGACCAAAATCTCAGATTAACGGAGACACAGGCAAAATTCCTGGAATTACTATATATACACATGATCTATCATTTTTATACCCACGCCCTATGGTCAGGCTGAGGTATGAAAACATCATTAAGGTAGTGACATGTTAACATTTAGAAGAACTAGGTATTATTACCACTTAAAGTAATGAACATTCATTACCATTATGTTAACCTGTTCTACTAACCTATTATTTAATGGTAAGGAATTTATGTTAGCCCTTATTCTGCATGACCATAGTCTGTTACTACTAAAACTTAATAGTTTTCCCTCAATAACCCTTTATTTTACTGGCAGTAATGAATAGAACTTATAATACTAATGTGCTTTCCACAGTATGGACTTTATAAAGGAGTGGCCATTGCTAAAGTTATAGAACAAGGTCAGCTTTACTTTATAATGAGTGAGAGCTAATATGAAACTAATATGATGCAAATACACAAGCTGATAGTGTTGAACGTGAAATGTGTTATAAAACAATTAAGACAGAATTCCTACCTTTCACATGTATAGCATTCACAAAACTCATTGTTTTCCCCAAAAAAACCATCTCCGTAGTAACAAGAGATTTCCTCCCCTGGTTCAATGTCCCTCAGAACCTTGACACAGGCAGTGTCCCGTCCTGTCGATACAAACTAAAAATAAATAAAAATAACTTTAGTGAACATTCATCTAAAAACCAGAAATATTACAAAGAACCACCAAACATGAAACACTGCAAAGAGCCTACCTTGCAGTTTGGTCGACAATCTAAAAAAAAATGAAAAGATGGATAATAAATTTAGTTACAAAAGAAACCAAGAATCATTCATTCATTCAAATGTAATAGTTCAAGTACTTATGTTAGGAGTTTGCTTCATCTACTTGTATCAACAGGTAAGTGTAACAGAAGAATATTAAGCTAAATGGTGGATTTAAAGCATTGGAAATATGGACTAATGCAGAGGAGGTTAACTGACATTCACAAAAACTTAAAAAAAATAGACCAATGAGTGAAAAAAGTAAGCGGTGCTTGCCAATACCCCCCACCCAGGAACACAACTCTTCCTGCATCACTGATACCCTGCCTACCCGGAGATTAATTTTGAGTCTTGACTTTCAATCCTTTGAAAAACTTTTCAAATTTTTTTTTTAAAAAGCAAAAATTGAGAGAAAGACACGTACAAAGAGCATGTTTGTGAAATTTAAAAATAATCGAGTAAATAGTGTCAGAAAAATGTTTTCAACAATTTTTCTACATTGAAATATTCAAATATTAATAATTCCCAAAATTTTAATTCAGTCATCAAACTGTGCACTGTACCTCTCCTAGTGGGAAAGGACGTGTGTGAAATTTAAAAAGAATCAGGTGCATAGTGTCCAAGAAATCTGAAAAATAACTAAATTACCTCATTTTCCAAACAATTAAAAACATATGCATTCAAAAACAATTTAAGAAGGTTCTAATATTTATTTAAAAAAATTCAACCCTGTTATCCTTAAGATCAGTTTTTCCTGCATTCATTAATAATGCAGTTACAGTGCTAACGGCTGCAGATGAATACCGTGATTGATGAACGCAGCCGGTCCCAACCAAAGCTGCGCACAGTTCTTGCGAGTCGAGTACATGACACTGAAGTCATTCTCCCCGTGTCTGAGCAACAAGTTCTCCTCGCTCTCTGAAAGCTCGGCAATGCAACCCACAAGATACTCAATCTTGTCATTTCTTTTCCTGTAAAACAACAGAAGACAGAAAAATGTGTAACCGATAAGGAGTCAAAATGCTGTCACAGATATGTACACTTTACAGCTACTTTCTATCTTTTACTAATGTTCATTTTCCCACACAATTTAGAACAGATAACATAGAGGGAGAGGGGTGATGAAAACCGATTAGTAGTGTGGTAGTCTGTCCTCACCATTCTTTTGTTGCCACTATTTTAGCTCCATTTTGCTCTGATGAGTAACGGTTACAAGGGAGAATTTCAAACCCGCTGTCTGTGGCAAACATCCGCAAATACACAAACACCTGTGAAAAACACAGAGTTAGTAATCTGTTATGAATGACTTTGATACTGTAAATTATAAGTGCACATTGAGAAATTTTTTACATGTTGCTTGAAGAGCCTCTCCTGCGCTTTTGTTTTGTGGAGAAACAGATTTCGCGACCAGTCTCCAGACGTCAAAGCCCGGAAAGCTTTCTCCAAGTTGTCGTGTTTCTTGAAACGCTCAATGATCTCCTTCAGCTCCTCTTGCCTTCCCTTAATTGGCCTAAATCTATGAGAACATTTATGACACAAAACAAATTGTTAAAAATTGTACATAATTTCATATTCAGTGCTGATAGTTCTGCTCTTCTGATCAGCTCTATTCTTTATAATTTGGGCACTTTCTGGTCTTCCAAATGCCTAGAGGCAAGAAATTTACATGAGATCACAAGTATGAAGAAAAGAATGATTCTAAATGAGAATTCTTTATACGGAAATAATTAAATGTGAGAGGTGTCCTCTTGCCCTTTACTTTGTGTGATGTTTGTTTACTGTTGAATCAACTGCTGCCATTATTACTGCAACAACAGACCAAAGCATTATTCTGCCACATGAAAACCTACTAAGCCACATATCAGATTTTGATCATTTGAATTTAAGACTAATTACTGAATCATGATAACAAAACTACATTTAACTTGATAGAGGATTTTGCCCATTGTACCACTCCTATAACAGAACGTTAAAAAAAAATCTGTGAGGACACTGCACAATGAATCTTTAATTTGTGAGCTCAGCAGGATGTTTCCACTCCAATGCTCAAACCATCAGTTATTCAAGGATAAGGCTGCTGACCTGGTGTTCATTTTATGAGTTTGAAAGCCCAGGTATGGGTCCAAGATGAGGCTTGTGGTCAGGTCATCATTCTCACACAACTCCTTGGCAGTCATTCCTGAAGAGGGCACATAGCGCCTCTCAGCCTCCAGGTTGGCTGCATTAAACCCTGAAAACACAATCACAGATCATCATTTCTGTGCGACTGCTCCTGAGTTGCTGAATTGTAAATGTGAATATTTGTTTCAACTTACTGCGGCTACATCTTCGGTTTCTTGGGTGGGTTTTGTTGGGGCGAAGGGAGGCCCTCTGTGGATGCTGAGAGCGAGTCTGGCTCTGGCTCACAGGTGGTTCGCTGGTCAACTTCGTTCCGTGTCGTCTGCCATTTAATACCATGTTCTTGGATTCGCCCAGCCACTTCATGCCCACAAGCCCCCTGGTCCAGTTGCATTTAGTCTCCGAGATGAGGAAACGCTCTTGAGTGGGGAAGACTGGGGTCTAGAGTATGAAACCTGGAGACAGATCAGACAACAAAAACACATGGATCCACAGCCAGGGAACTTAGATGTTCACAAAGGAATGCAAATGGAAGGGAAACACAGCCTGGGCTGCAATGATTTCCACAAAGGAACACACATTCAGAGTGTGTCCTTGTTCACACTGAACTGCTACTTGAAAGACATGATTGAGACAAAACAAGTAGATTTTTATTATATCCCAAGCTATGCTGTAGGATATAAATGTGCCTCTGCCTTTGCCAAACAACAGTAACAGTTTAGGTCTGTGTGATATCACAAACATGCACCAGATATAAGTCATATACTTCAGCCACAAAGCCTGGCAAGATTATGTGTGATGAGCACTGATGGCAAGGTCACAACAGATTACACTGTCATACAACATGCAATGGATCACAGTCTGATGAGAACAAACAATTTTAAAAAGATCAAGGTGGAAATCAAGATAAACCTACAATCAAGTTTCTCAACCTATGATAAAGTGTTGTACTTTGGTGAAAAAACATACTGCAGTTATTGTGAACAATATCATGACTTTAACTCACTTGGTCATCAAAGAGTATGCATGGAAAACCAATATTTTTGACATGCACTTTTTTTCCCAGTTCAAAGTATACAAAAACTTAAAGTTGCACTAAATTTAACAACTTTAATTTTTCAGTTATTTGGGACTTCTCTCTCCTCTGTGTTGCTGAATACAAACAACAAACACCGGACCTTTAACTCTTGCAATTACAAGATTTCACAGACTGCCATCGTCATTAATTTATCCAAACAACTTTAGTCTACACTAAAAATGTAACATTTTATCCCCCTGACATTAGCCAAGTAAATACACTTAAGGTTGACAAACATCACGCTAATAATAAAAGCTGCCGGTGAAGTGCAACATGTGACCAGCATCAGTCATTCTTCCAGGTAATGGCTGGTGCACTGGTGGGGTTATAAACAACCATGCTAAGCAGTGTTGACTATGTCTAAAATTGGTCCTGCAGCGCCCCTTAGAGGTAACCCCAAATATTTCACTTACTTACTGTCAAGTGCAACAGAAACGTCTTCGGTGCTACCAACCATTCATGTAAATTATTACTCTGTGTAGTTCTGTTTGATATACTTGAATAAACACGTATCTTTACATTTTTAATTACACAAACCATTAAACGTGTACTGCATGCGATACAGCTTTGCAAAGAGCAAAATCGTCGCAAGGATCATCATCCCAAATGTAATCGATGCATAACATGCTTCGCATCTGTAGCATGTGTGTAGCATTTGTGCAGACTGCCGTAAAAACACAAGATACCACGGACTGCAGAAAACCGGAAGGCCATACCGGCTGGTGAGGCCGAGATTAGAGTTGTCAATTTAGCTTGCATTGTTTGCTAACAACCAGCCGTCTCTCCACCCATTCAATTCGTTAGCATTGGGTTAGCCACCACAGGCGACGCCAGAGATGCTCGGCCGTGGTGGTTAGCATGCAGCGAACGCCGGTCACCGGTACTAGGGTATGGTCATTTCCAACAAGTAACTCAAAAACAACCACCGCTGCACCAGAAACCAACAAAGACACAATGAATACGACCAAACCCCCAAATAAAAACGACTATTACTTACGTTTGTAACATGACACTATATTGACAACTCCATATTTAAATCGGCTTCGGTATTTGCTATTGTACATCCAAACCACAACACAAACCTATAGCTAGCTTAATAGGTCGCCAGCGTGGTGTAATAATGTAAGCACCTGTTTACAAAAGCGTGACCATTGCCAAGACGTACAACAAATATGCAGACAACCTTAGTGATCCATCTATCGCACTTAGTTTGCATTAGCTAGCAGCTGATAGCATCGAACTCCGTTTGAGGACAGCTAACTTAGCTTGACTCAACGTCATTACCCACAGCCAATAAACACATTGTTAATCGTTTTAAAGTATATTGCTACAAAACATTTCAGTTTGTGGTTGTAAAAGCATTACACAGTCTCAATATTCGACAGAAGCCAGAAAATAGCTGCATATAAATTAGAGCAAATATCCAGCTAACGTTATGCTACTTACCTGCAGACCACTGAACCAAAGCACTTAACGCTAGCTAGCTGACATCCCCTGCGTTAGCTCTGGTTGTTTGATGTGGAAGCCATTAGCTAGCCTAACTGGCTAAATCACTCGTTTGTAAGCAAATCAAAAGTTACTTTAGAAGTATGTATCCCTACACATACGCAACATTGTAACTACCACAGTTAGAAGATCACCAGTTCGGTGAGGGGACTGTTATTTACCATGAGAGCTAAGAGTTAAATAGCACTAAGCTGAAAGCATTTTCACGCGTTGGTAGCGTTAAATGTCTTGAGTCGACAACAGAAACCGGACGAACATATTTCATACTCACAATGTGTTTTGTTAGACAGTCACACAATAAAACCGTACTCCTGAAAACTAATCCAAAATTGGCACGACACCCTGAACGAAAATATCACAGGAAACACATTTTTTTTAAAGAAATTAACATTAAAATTCAAGATGGCGGCCTAGCACAGGCGAGAGGGAGAGAAAGGCGCAGCACGGCCATCCCAAAGAAAATAGATCCAAAATATACGCAACAATTCCCATCCATAGGAATCAAAACCACCATCGATACTCTAGGACAAGAAATTAAACAAGTTTGGTGGATCTTTCTATTAACTTTTTGTGTCTTTTTCATAAGGATGTCTATTACCGGTATCTTAGTTTGTGGCAGAGATTGTCGGATGTACACAAAAGTAGTGCTGCATAAACAAACCTCTTTACGCTTCCTAAAGAATCCAGCGGTAGTGGGCAGACAACGGCTGGTTCTGCCTGCCTATTCCTTGCAGAACCTCAGTGGAACAAGCTAGAACAAGAGAACTTCCAACCACAACTACACCACAGACTGTAACTCCCCTTTAATGTTCTAATATTTTGATGGCCCCCTCCTCCGCCCCTTCTCATTACTTGTTAATGGGGGTAGAGTAGACGTGTAGAAGGGCTTATTCCTATTGGATAGTCAGTGGTAATTCTAAAAACACCGTTTACAGCAGATACACCCTTTAGTTATCATTTTGTTATCAATTTTAATGTTAAAAATGACTCCCTTTCAGCTCCCAAAGGTGACCACATCTCAACAAGGAAAATGTGGGACAAAGAGTGTGTCTGTGTTTCTGTGGAACATGTTTCAACAGAGATGCCCTTAATGTTGATATTTAATCTACTAAATGATCAAAGGATAGAATAGATACATTTATTTACACTAGACCTCAAAAAAATGATATGAATGATATGTCACCGACCAAAAACAGACAATACATAGACAAAATTATTGGCTTCTCAGATCTATTCTAATCTACTTGACATTTTATTGTTCTGCTGAAAAAAGAATAAAATAAGCATTCAGTCAACACTATTTTCCTTTTAATCTTACGGCCCACCATTGGTTTGAATGGATGCTTTCAAGACTTTTTTAGCTTTATTGCCCAGAATAAAACAGTTGTTTGAAGAGAAATCAAATGTAATGGAGTAATTAAAATAAGTGCATTTCATATTATTCTGGTATTCGGTAAATTGTTGTATTTCAAAAGGAAACTTCACAACATTTTTGCAGAGGTTCCGATAGTTAAATTATTTTTGTAGCACATGTGGATTGAAAATGTGACTTTAATTTGTTTGAAGTTTTAAAATTATTTCTAAACTGAAATGTGTCAATATACTACGTGTGGAGCAATGGATAAATATGCTGTGCAGTATCTCATAAAGTTGGACACCTGGTCACCTCCCCAAGTGTTCACTATGATTTCACCAGATTTGGCATTAGTTTTGGAGCCCCACAGCAATGAAACCTGGACCACATAGGTAACTGTATATAGAGCTGAAGGTCTATGCAGGTACACTGCAAAAATCTGAATATTGTGAAAAAGTAAAAATTGATTAATTAATTAATGAATAATGAAAATAAAAATTATCACTTACTTCAGAAACTGTTTTTTTTTTTTTTAATCTAGTCTCATTACATGGACACTAAACTGAACTCTAATTACAGCCTACAATTTAAAAAAAAAAAAAAAAAATCTCAAGATAATAGAATATTTCACTTTGAGTTTGAGCAAATCACTGTTTATTCAGTCTAAACACCATGGATAGTGTTGTTCAGTAAACAGTACTGCCATCATGGAGAAGAGTGACGTCCTTCATGTGAAGGGTAAGACACAGGATATCACTGCTGACAGGCCTGGCTGTATTGAAGCATATTCATGAATAGTTTACTGGAAGGGACAAGTGTGGGAGGGAAAGGTACACAAGCAACAGGGACAACAGCCGCCTTGAGAAGAGAGTCAAGAAAATTCAAGACCGTGATGAAACTTCACAAAGCTGTAGGCTGGAGTCAGTTCATCCTGGACAAGAAACGATATCAGAAGAGTCTTAGATGTTAAAGACCAAACCGGACAATGTCTCAGTGGTCCAAAGTCCTCTTTTTAGATCGCTGTAAATTCACATTTTATTTGGAATTCCACGTCCCAGACTCTGGATGAAGAGTGGAGAGGCACAGAACCAAGCTCCTGTGAGTCCAGCGTGAAGTTTCAACCATCAGTGATGATGTTAGGTATCATGTGATTTGCTGTTGTTTATCCACTGTGTTTTATCAAGTCCAAAGTTAACATAGTCGTCTAACAAGACATTTTACATCACTTAATATTTCTGTCTACTGGCAAGCTTTATGGAGATATTTATTCACTCATTTTTCAGAAGAAATGGTGCAAACCTAATTTCGTTTGGTAATTTTTTCATGACATGCCAAATGACAATAAAGTTCTATTATTATTATTATTATTATTATTATTAGTAGTAGTAGTAGTAGTAGTAGTAGTAGTAGTAGTAGTAGGGGGCGACCACAAATTCAGTGTCGAAATGAACATACATTAAGAATAATACAAAGTGTTAATCTGTTTTTTAAATTAATATTATGAATTATTCCAATATTGAGCAAATGAATTTTTGACTTTCATGAGCTGTGAAATATTTCACCATAACGAGTCTAAAATAGATTAAAGTTTCAATGTTTAAATTCAATTACAAGAAAAAAAAAACTATCCCTTTCATGATATAATTTTTTTTTTTTTAGATCAATCTGCATATGCTGCTGTCTGTGCTGTGTTTCATTTTCATTTCATCAGTTATCAAACCTGTGCAAAAGAACTTAATCTACAAGTAGGCATGCTGACTATAACAGGTGATCAGTACGTCTGTATAAATGCATTATTTCTATAATGGTGCTTTAGACATTTGCACGGCATGTGATTGTTATTTGCAGAACTGAGGCTAATAAACACAGGAAACTCAGGATTAGAACCTGCTGTGAGTCTCAGAATGTTCATTTGGCCATACACTGAAGGTAAATTAAATAAGTCAAAGTTATTTAATTCTGGTTTGCAGCAGCAGTCCTTTTAACATAAGGATAAAATAGATACAAAAACTAAAGCTCGTTGACTGACAGTCATGCTTAACTCCCTTCACCGTTATTTTCAACCATCAAACATTCATACAGTTCAAAGAGGTGAACATATCTCATCAGTAGTCGAAGTTGTCGGCGTGTTCTCTGTAAATGCTGTAAATTTGTAGTAAATGTGTCTTTTATTCTTGGTTATGCATGCAGTTATACAGTCTAACAGCAGTAGGATCAGTCTGATGGGGTTCGTAAAGGAATACAGGCTTTAACTCAGACTTACATATTATACCTTGCATAGTTTAGTCTCTATTTGTTTGTTTATTTCTGGCAGAATGGTTGCACAGGGTTGATAAAAACCAATATAAAGGTGCTATGACTAGTTATTCCTTGTTTCCTAAATTAATGTGATAAATAGCCAATGACGGAAATATATTTGCTTATGAATCTGACGCTGAAAGTAAGAAAAGGGAAGGACTAGATAAGATGTTGCTTCTTTCTGCTCCTTCTCAAACTGTGTTTATGAGTTGATTCATATGTATGTTTTTGTTAAATTTATTGTATTTTGTTACTTTTTCTGCAATTAATGACTACTGATGGGTACATATGTAATTGACTTCTTGATTTGATTTGATTTGATTTTATTAAGTCCTTTTTTGTTTTTTTCTCTCTAAGTTTGAGACAAACAAATACAAAAATACAAATACAAACCTATAAAAACACAAACATCCACTGGTGACCAAACTCATTTACTGATATAAAAAGTTAAATAACTGTTGCTCCACTAATCCTATCAATCCATGTAAATAATTGTTGTAAAATACAGTTTGTCATCTTTCCATGTCATCAGATATGAGACATTTGGACGTTCAGAGTGAACATGGAAACACCATCATCTTCTACAACATTGATTCAC
>JAPTYQ010000018.1:28521240-28537704 GCA_029814465.1 Ostorhinchus cyanosoma
GAAAAAGTGGAAGGAAATTACAATAGCCACTGAGTTCTACAGTTGTTACCAGCTATCCCTCACTACTATAAATAGTCTGGCACTAATTATAGGTTGCTAATAATTGAGAGAATGGCAGATTATGATTCAAGGGCAGTGGATGCATCTGACTGAAATTCACTGTGGTTCTTGTTCTACAGTGATGCTGTGACTTTATTTATTTATTTATTATCACCTGCCATATGCAACTGATATTTTGTGTTAGTTTGGAATTAGTTGAGCTGCTGTGAAAAAAAAAACAGGAAAATTTTCTATATGTAGTGGTTTGTGGGATAAAATGACGACCTCTTCTTTTAAGTATCATATTTTACATTTGCAGTGAACTGTAAACATGGAAGCTGAAAATAATCTGTAAATGTTCGAAAAACACATATGATAACAATTACAGGAAACTTTACTATCCTGAAGCACTGCCCAGAAACAGCTACATTAGGTTGAACTCGGTGGGCGTTGAAGTTCGCCTTTCTTTGCATAGTCTACTCTACAGAGTGGTGTAAAACGTGGGCTGCATTGCGCTGCTGCATATGTGAGCAAGCAAGCTGCCATGGAAACCACCTGAAACCTTGTCCCAGAACAAACGTGACCTTCTGTGTGCTGTGTTTAAGGTGGGAGCTATGCTGGAAGTCTGCCCAGTCAAGGTTTTTTTTAACATTCATCTTTACAGTTTATAGTTCATGACCAAGCAAGTGAGTCGTTCCCTCAGGGCATTAATGGGATGCAGAGCCCAGACAATGAAAAAGAAGCTCAACACACAACACAAACATATTATTTGTCAAAGAATAACTTAATCATGGGCAGCAGCTCAATATGGCACAATGCTTTCTGCCTGTCATCTTCCTTTTTGAGAAGTTTGGTGGTTTACTGGCAACATCTATTAATTTAGTATGTATCACTGCTTCTGTAGATACTCCATCTGCTACTGAAAACTAATACATTTGAAAAGTACACAGGTGGGTTATTTATTATTTGTGATACTGTAGCCTGGGAACCAGATACATCCTCCTGAGACTAAGTTTCATTTGCACTAGCAGATCCCTTTGGCATTGCTCCCCAAAGAAGGAGAAAAAGCCCGTAACACAAATAGGTTCAGTGCATGACTTCACAAAAACAAAAAACGTGTTATATCAAAGTCTGCATTTATGCCTTTTTGGGGGCTAAAGTACATACTTCGTGAATCACAAAGAATTTTCTCTTGTTCTACTTTTGTTACACAACAAACCACCAACCCAACAAAATCATTCACTACCAGGATGTGCATGTCTTGGTGCTTTACTCATTTTGTGATGGAAAACCTATCTGTCCTACCTTAGTAGCAACCCCTGAATGCAACATGAACTGTTAGTGCCTGTCAGGACAAGATACACTTTTCCTCCAGTAGTTTAGAAGCAGTAAGTATGAATTCAGTGGAGCAACACTGAAGTATTTCACCTCATATATTTACCACTATTCTCATAGTTATTGTTTTTATTTTTTGTATTTTATCTTCTAATTCTTGTTATACATATGCATACAGTACTCTACTGCTAATGCAACTTTAATTTCCCAAAGAGCTTTGCCCAAGGGATCAATAAAGTTCTATCTAATCTAATCTAATCTAATCTAATCTAATCTAATCTAATCTAATCTAATCTAATCTAATTTTTATTTGGGGTGACATTTGTTTACACTTGTACACATTAAAACCTATTGTAATATGGTCACAAATTTTCTGGTTTCCACTGCACATCAACTGTCAATAATGACTTCATTGGCTATGGCCAGTTCATAACCAATACTGGCATTTCATTACATTACATTACATTACATTACATTACTACATTTAAAATGTAATGTGAATAACCAGTGAAACAAATCTGAACATCTGAGCAACAGTTTCTCTTTGGGAGGAAGATCTGCTTTAATTGTCATGGGAGATATTGAAAATCAAAGGTGTAAATAACAGTGTGGAGAGATTGTGATCCGTGATGCTCTGGTGATAATTCTGTCTGATTTCTTTATTGTGTGCAGAAGTGCCTCCACATCAGACAGTGAGTGAATATGAAAGAATGGTGTGGGTTATGATAGTGTAAAATTGGATCAGTGTGCTCATCCTGACTGCTTTAAGAGTGTCCTCTGACCATTTTCACTCAGCAGCCATTTTCTGCAACACTGTCAAACTCAAACACTACATTTATTTTAATTTAATTTAATTTGTTCATTTGGTAGGGACAATGCACCTGAATGATCATTTATCTTGAACAACATCAGATGTAAATATTCTGGATTATACCGAAAACAGTGCACCCATTTACACCCATAGCAAGTAACAAAAACTTTACAATTACACCATACCAATAGAATAATCAAAGAACAACACAATAAAGATACAACACATTAAAAATACACATTACATATCCATTAAAAGGTTAAAAGTTAAACATGATCAGAAGACTTGTTTACTGTTAGCCACTGTTTGAATTGAATTTTAAAGGTCAAATATATTGGGCATTCTTTTATTAAGAGTACTCAGTTGTTCCAGTATTTAATTCCCTTCACAGAAAGTGTATTTTGTCCAAAAGTGGTTCGTCTTTGTGGGATCTCACAGCCCCATCTAAAGGAGGCCCTCATTCTGACACCACTGTGACTCCTTGGTTTAAAAAACACAGACATGGGAGGAGGGGCAAGTCTATGTCGCACCTTTTTAATATTTTAAAAATGTAAAATGCTCAAAACTCAACAGATTATACTTAATATACGGAAATATTGCAGTGATTAAATTAAAGTGGTTTTTTAATCAATGATTTTTTTAGGAGTTTTAAAAAATTAAGTGATTTTATTATTTTCAAATTTATATTTGTTAAAAAATAAGTACAATCTGAATTATTACCAAACTCCCCCTATTTTTTTTTTTTTTTTTTACTTTTTTAAATCAATCTCTTAAAGTTTAATTAAGAAAACAACATAAATATATACATCACGATTCGGTTTATTCGCAAAATTAACGTGCTAATCTTTCTAAAGTCTTATGCCGAATGATTAAAGTCTGAAATCTAGATATATTTTTTTCTGAGCAATATATATTCATAAATATGCAGCTCTCTATTTTTGAAAGAATGCTAAAACGTGAAAAACAGGATGATTTTGCGTTTTCGATCCAAAATGATGATTAAGTAACTCAAAATGAAAAACAGTTTAACTCATGTGGCCACGTTATGTTAAAAAATAGATACCAAACGTTGTTAGTATTTTTTAACGTGGCAAATAAATGCAATTAGCAAAGCCGACAGAATATTGAAAAGAACAAAAAAGCAAAAACATAAATACACCGTTATTTAATGAACCTCGTGCCATATTATTTTGTTACGTCTGCTACGTCATGACCTACGTCAGGGGTCAGGGGTTGGAGTTGAAAGTGGAAGGCTCGTGGTTGGAAGGTTCGCGGGAAACGTCCCAAAACAAATCGGATCCGATGGACACGCGAAAGTTCAGGTAGCATCAGTCTTTGAAGTTTCCTTTCGGTAAAATAACACGAGCAGGTCGGTCATAAAGTGTTCCGTAACGGCGGTTCATCCACGAGCGCATTCTACTCCACTGGACGGAGACTGAACCAGCAGGTTTCGGTAGCTTTTGGAAGCTACAAGCTAACGGTGAGCTTCGGCCGGTTAGCACTAAGCCCTCCTGTCTGGTGTTCAGCACTAGGTCCGCTATTGTCCGGAGGATAGTACAGCCACGGCCCGGTTCTGTCCGGAGAGAAATACAGGCGGACAGGTGAAGTACAGACGGAGAACACATGGCAGAAAGGCCAGAAGACCTGAACCTTCCCAACGCGGTGATCACCCGCATCATCAAGGAGGCGGTGAGTTCTACTAACGCACTTTAAACCATTTATTCTCTGTTTAATGAATGTTTAGTAAATACAAGGAACTTTTCTTCACACTCTACTGTTACTGCTTTAGTGAAGCCCTTATTTGCATGATTCTGGTCTCTGAATTAGTCATTAAAACATTAAACTCAGGAACACCTGTCGGTCTGACATAGTTTACAATGGGGCTCCTTCCTCCTCTGTGCCTCTTTATTAAGTTTTATGTGTACTCTTTCAAAGGAGGGTTAGAGAGTTACTCTATTTAAACAGAGGGTCACATACAGAGGGGTCATAGTTAATATACTGTACAGCCAAAGGAGGAAAACTGCTGATTATAATAGTACACTGTACTACTTACAGTTGGTGTTAGTTTCATGTTTTTACTGATGAACTGACCATTACTGTATTTGCCTGGTATATGTGTGTGTGTGTGTGTGTGTGTGTGTGTGTATATTATATATAAATAAATAAAATCTTAGTTTACATATTTGTCAACATATCCATATTTGTGTACTTTGCCATATTCGTACATTGTATTTCTGTCTATACTGCACATTTACCTTACTTAGTTCCCTTCCCCTTAGTTTTGTATATTGTTAACTGTTCATGTTTTTTTTTTTTAATGCTTGACACTTTAGATGTAAATCGTTGCACTCTATTACTTGTGTTTTGCAATTCCAATCTCTATTCTGTTGTAAAGCTACCATCCACATTGTTGATTTAGAGACTGATAGCTAAATTGGATACATTTATAAAGGGTTGGTATGTCACCTGATGAAAACTGGGTGCAATTACCTTTTCAGAAATTATTTTAAT
The DNA here is from genome assembly GCA_029814465.1 of Ostorhinchus cyanosoma. Taxonomy (NCBI): domain Eukaryota; kingdom Metazoa; phylum Chordata; class Actinopteri; order Kurtiformes; family Apogonidae; genus Ostorhinchus; species Ostorhinchus cyanosoma. The sequence goes on from JAPTYQ010000018.1 coordinate 28,525,937, forward strand.
GCCACTGATTCTTGAGGGTTAGAAATGTTGCCAAAGATTCATCTCAAAACCTGTCAATGGACACAGATCAGGAATATCAGTATTTATCCTTAAAACGGCCAAGTATCATTATAGCCAGTTACTTTTTCACTGGTCATTAAATAAAAATTTAACTAAACATAACTAAAATCAATGGTCCAAAGTTCCAAATCAATGGAACTCCTCATATTTTCATTATATTGTGGACTGGTTTGTAGATTCTTTAGCAAAACAATAACCTAACATCTAACACCCTGCTACTAGCACCCTGAGTTTGTATACTTCCAGAAACTAGTCAAATATCTGTTTATCTATGTCTGTTTAGACATGTGTAATATATGTTGTGAACACTTTGAAATAATTTAATCAAAAGGACCAAAATAATGCACATTTGGGTCAGGTCAAGCGGTGACAGTTTTATATGTTTCATGTTCAATGGGCTCTAACTTTGTACATAACCTATATCATTGTGTGTTACATATTTCAGTAAGTATTTTAAATACTTAAACATAGTAAGGATGATAATTGCATAAAATACAATTTTTGACAAAAAATATTTGAAAATATGCTCGGTAACAAGGTTTTATCAAAATGCCACTGATTTTGTCACTGAAAGTTTACACCAAAGTGCTTAATGTGTGGTTCCCACAGGAAATTCACTTAAATTTGCCTATGATGTGTTAAATAATATATTAAGCTACACTGATGTCTACATTTAGGAAAATATTTTGGAATCTTCTGAACTTATTGACACAGATTTTGAGTAACAAGGTTTCAGTTCTCGATCCTATTATGACGTAATGACCAATGTGTCTAGAAAACACGCCAAATATTTTTAATACAAGCATTTATTATACATCACAGTAATAAGTTAATGAATGAGTGCATACAGAAGAGAATCTTAAATTTTTCTCAGTTGTGTGTCTTCCCTTGACCTGACCTATTTACATCCTGACAAATGCTGTTTTTTATTAGATATTGCATATGCAGCATATAGTTTAAATAAAGAAAACTATCTTCATGTTTTGTCTTGAGTTCATGTAGAACGTACAGTCCTACTCTGTCAGATTTGATTTTATGCTAAAAAAAAAAAAAGTGATGAGAGCAAACTTAAACTTTCTTTCCAAAAACAGCTTAATCAAATCTAAGGTGAGCTGTTAATTACATCCTCCATTTGTGTCATTGGCTGTTACGGCCCAGACTCTGGTTCATCACACCTCTATTTTTATGAACATGATATTGTTGTTTGAATGACTAAAACATTTTCTCAGCCTGCTGCTCATGTAGTCAGTGATGAAACATGTCTTTAGCTTTGCGATAACTCCTCCGCACCGTTTGTTTTCAACAGCTCCCAGATGGGGTGAACGTGTCAAAAGAAGCAAGAAGAGCCATTTCCCAGGCTGCTAGTGTGTTTGTGTTGTACGCAACTTCCTGGTAAGAATAAAAGGCCTATTTACAAATCACACACCAGAACACCGATTCACAAAACTCCTCTGGATTTAGGGAAGGCAGCACTGTTGATTTGTACAGGATTCTTGAAATCCTTGAAAATTCTTGAATTTCAATGTTGTGTTTTCAAGGTCTTAAAAATGCTTGAATTTTAGGTTAAGTGCTTGCAATTATAACTCTGTCATGTGATTTATTTATTCATTTTTAATATTAACTCTGCCAGGTTAGGTGGTAAGCCAAAGCTACTTACAGAAAGGTGGTACATTTAGAAAAAATAAAACTTTGTAAGAAAAGAACATTTTTGGGTGTTCTCAGGGTGACTCCAGGTAAATGTTTTATCTTAATCTTTGGCTCAGTATGAGTGTGCCTGAAGAACACCAAGTGCCTTCCCTTTTTTGGATAAAACTTTGTTTTCCTTTAATTACTAAACTTTTTGCTATTATGAAACATGATTTTAGATGTTTATAGCATAATACAATGTACATCATGGTGATTAAAAAGTGAAAAAAAAAATCTTAAGTATATGTATTCCTGTAGATATGTATTTTACTCCAGTGATATAGTGCTATGCTAGGAAAAAAAAAACTTTGATTCAATTTGACCTTCAAAAATGTGTATGAACCCTGTTTGTATTAAACTGTATTTTTTGGTTTAACTCTGGTATATTATTGTTAATCTGAGTTTAACCCTTTAAAACTGGATCTGTTGTGGTGACTTCCAAATGTATTTTTCTCTACAACTAATCTTGGCCCAAGTGATTTATCACCATGTATTACATTTTCCTAAAATTACATATTTTCCTATGTTTAATGTTTTAGAATACAATACAATAGAATAGATTTTTTTTTCATTTTTACAAGAACAATTAAAATCTGTTTAGCAGCAAACACCCTAAGTGCTAAAAACACTATCAAAATATCACACAAAATACTGAAAAACATTGGCAATATACAAAAACTGCAGAGATAAAATATAAAATCTACAAATATTACTAGCATTGTCTGTAACTTAGATGCTCATAAACGTCCCAGTAAATCCAAAGGTTACATCAAAACAGAAAATCTCTTTTTCAACTAATTATAATAACTGAACATAAAAACAAGTGTCTGTAACTTGAGATGCTGCTGAAAAGTTGAAAATCTTGCTTTTACCTGAAATATTTCAACGTCTATGGTGGTCTTTGATGGTTAAATGTTTGTTCAATGTTGTTGATTTGTCATATAGTGCGAACAACTTTGCCATGAAGGCCAAGAGGAAAACTCTGAATGCAGGAGATGTGTTGGCTGCGATGGAGGAAATGGAGTTTGAGAGATTTCTGGAGCCTCTTAAAGAAGCTTTGGAAGGTCTGTACGTCATAACGGACACCTTTAAGCTCTCTGCGGCATATTTGCAGACATTGTGCTGCAAGTAACCTTGACTTGAATTTTAAGAACAAAATGGATGTTTCCACTTGTTTCATACACATAAGTTACAACCAGACGTCTTAAAAGATCAGGAAAAAGGCTCCAGCATTAATGAAGTCTACAGACAGTTAATCCTACTGTTGTGAGATGTAATCAGATGTTCTGTCTCCTCTATTGATCTGATTTCAATGGTGTATATTCATATTTACCGGTGATTGTTTCTGTTCTTCAATAGTGTATAAGAAGGGCCAGAAAGGAAAGAAGGAGGTGTCGGAGCAGAAGCGCAAAGATAAAGAAAAGAAGAGTGACTTAGAAAGTGATAAAACCAGAGAAGAGGAAGAGGAGGAGGAAGAGCGAATGGAGGAGGAGCCTGATGCAGAGAACGAGGCCGAGGAAGAGGAGGTGGAGAATTGAGGAAGGAGCGACCTCTGGCACAGAGAGAGCTGCCACGAACGAAGTAGTGCACTGTGTAATGTCTGAGCGGAGGGACGCAGTTAGACTGAGAGCTTCACTCTGAGCTGAGATGAACTGAGGCCGGTGGAACAGAGAACGTCTTCCAACACGTCCGACGAACTGTGACGGTCCAGACCAGCAGATCGAAAAACACCTTCAAGCACAACAAAAGACAACACTTCAAGCCACACTGTCTTTATCCAATTGTATTTCCAGTCATCTCCTGTTTTTTGTACCACGCTTCACAGTTTTGATATAAATGTTAGATTGTTTTTGTACCATTAGAACAGAAAACACACTGGTAGAAAAAATGAAAGAACCGTAGAAAACTGCAGCACTGACCTGATGGTTGTCCATTAATGAACAACATTAATTTTCAACGATCTGTCAATGTTTTGAATTTCCATAATGTTATTTTGTGAATTAACATCTTCAAAATGTTTGTCTTTAAAAAAAGTTACTTAAAGTCTGAAGATCAGTAGAGCTCATTTACATGAAGAAGGTATGCCACAGCACATTTTTTTTTATTTCAGCTTCTGATTAAAGAACTATCTTCTAATCAGATCAGGTATAAACATGAACAAATCTTAAATCAATGTAATGTCCAGTAAGGGATCAAAGGAATATTTGTGTTACAAATAATAAATATTCATCTTTGAGGGAGCTAATTCTGAAAGATTCACACAATATGACCTGTTATTAAAGGACTGAGGTCATGTTCCTTTATGCTTTAGTTTGTAAACCATTTATACTTTTGTAGAACTGTACGGCTGAAATTTACAATGTTTTGTAAAAAAAAGAAAAAAAAAACAGCTGCACCAAACTGAGTACACTTCTTTTTTTTCTTAAGTCTTGAGATCACACTCCTCCAACTGTTTAGCAGAAGGAAACCAAAACCCACAAAGTAACTGAATTTAGTTAAATGTCACATGAGTTTGACTGTTTATTACATTGCTAAATTTGTTTTTTAGGAGAAGAGTCACAAAATGTCCAAAAAGAGTTGGAGTGAGAGAAATAATTTTTGGCAGAATTGTAATTTCACAGAACAATCCACTCCTTCCTCTAGATCAGGGGTCACCAACCCTGGTCCTGGAGATGTATCCTGCATGTTTTCGATCAGGGGAGGGCAATCCTGGTCCTCGAGGGCCACTATCCTGCACGTTGTAGATATGTCCCTTTTCCGTCACACCTGGAAGCCATTACATCGCTATCAGGCTTCTGCAGAGTTTGAGGATGAGCTGATCATTAATAGAATCAGGTGTGATGGAAGCGGGAGACGTTTAAAACATGCAGGATCCTGGCCCTTGAGGACCAGGATTGCCCACCCCCGTTTTAGATGTATCCTTCCAACACACCTGATCCAAATGATCAGTGTATCATCAAGCTCTGCAGAAGCCTGATAATGACCGTCAGGTGGACTGGAAGAGGAAACATCTAAAACATGTAGGACAGTAGATCTCTAGGACTAGGTGTTGGGGACACCTGCTCTTTATCACAGGTGTCTAATTTATGGCCCGTGGGCCAAAACCAGTCGACCAAAGGGTCCAATCTGGCACTTAGGATACATTTTTGAAATCCACAAATTACAGACCAATAAAATACTATATTTATGTAAAAACATTCCAGAAAAATGTGGACATTTACCAGCTATCCTTTCATACAAAATGTGAATAACCCGAACAAACTGAAATATCTTGTAGTTTTACCAATAATCTGTTACTAAATCTCCAGTGTATTTGTAAATCCACTAATATTTCATACATTTAATGTAAAGAGGCATATTTTTAAAATTGCACTTAAATTTCAGATTGATCACATTAATACTTAAGGAAACTTCAAAGATACAATTTCATAATGTAATTTCACTTTTTCCACTTGCGACACTGGTTCAGTCCACTTCAGATCATTTTGGGCTTAATGTGGTCCACTTGAGTTTGACTTTCTTTGACCCTGCTCTAGATTTAGTGTTATAAGGAAAATAAACAGGCATAAGTGCCTGTTTTATAGCAATGGAAGCAAACAGCCTTTAAGAGTTGCTCTTCTGGCTGTTTGACCAAAAACTGAACCTTACATCAGTACATTCCCAGTCACCCTGCACTAACATCAAACTGTTGAGCATTTGGACTCCAGACCTCAGTTCCCTTTGCTCTGGGGTCAGGTCTCCTTTGTGTTCACCTACTACAGTGTTTATTGGTTCACTGCAACCTGATATAAAGATACCCTCAAATGTTTTATAACATTAATATGAGGAATGAAAGGTACATGTGTTTAGTGTATGGCGTAAAACGTAAAAAAAAAAACCCTCCGATATTTGCACTACTTTGGTACTGTAATGATTCATTTGTTCTTTATTTCCCAGCTCTGAAGGAAAACACAAGATCAGCAGGTTTTTTTAAGGACTTTATTTTGTCCACATTTACTCAGACGGACACTCGACTTTTCCACTGTTGATGTCGTCGATAACATCATGAGGAGGACGACCATCGATGGTGCAGCCGACAGACTGAGCTGTTCCCAGGATCTCCTTGATAGTTCCTGAAGAGGAAATGAAAGAAACCAAAGGTTCATGTGCTGTTTACATTACACTGAAGTCTCATTCAGGCCAAGTTTGTTTACAAACAGTGATCTAAAGAGTTATACAGGCAATAATGAAAATAGGATGGAAAACGTGTTCATTTATTGGACCAAATGTTCCAGACTTTTCGGCACAGAGTTATCCATTAGTTTGGACAACCCTGTTTCCTAAAGCTGGGTCTCTCTGAGCCTCCACTGGAGTATACTCAGTCACTCAGACAGACAGGCATAGTGGCGGGAGGCTCCACTGTTAAAGCAAACATTAAATTTGGAGACCAACCAGATTTCTTTGTCATTTGCACGTCAAACAGCTCTTACCTGAGAGGTCTCTGGCAATGGAGCGAGGCCTCATGACGCGGGCGATGCTCACAATCTCATCAAAGCCCACACTTCCACTGTGCTTGACTGGAAGACAAACATTCAGGTGTGTTTTTCTAATGTATCCGCAGGTATCAGACACTTTCAGAAAATGCTTCAATTTTTATTATTTGACTTTTGGACAAATCATAAAGACACTTGCATTTAGATGTTGACCAATTAATAGATATTTCAGATGTTTCCTTTAAACAAATTAAAATCCAAAGTATAAAACTAAATCATTTTGCAGCAATTAAAACCTAATTGAAAGTAAACATTTAGTGACTAAATGCTAATAAGACTTTACATGACCTACATGACTTATAGACTAACTGCAAGTCAACCATGGTGGTGGATGTGTCAAAGTTGGCCTCAGTCACTTACTGTTCTTGACCTTCTTCCTGTCACGAGGAGGCTCCTTCAGAGCTTTGATGATCAGAGCGGATGCAGAGGGGACCACCTCAATCTAGAAATAGAAGGGATTTTCAATCAATACGACCATGTGCGGTGACTGTCCAACTGTGACATTGGGTGTGTCTTTTTTGCTGGTTGACCACAAATGATGATAAATAGAACTTCACAACATGCATTTACATGCGAGGGCCAAAAATGTATTTTAGTGTTACAATGTAGTATTAAATTTGTGTTTTTGCATATACTGGGTGTTTGTGTTCATACCGCTGCCTGTCTGTTCTGGATGGTCAGCTTCACGGTGATCCTCAGGCCCTTCCAGTCACCGGTGGCCTTGGCAATGTCATCACCAACTTTCTTGGGAGACTAGAAAGGAACAATATACCTGGTTACTCACTTAATCTTTGTAAATCATACAACTTCATTGTCTGAATCAGTACAGTAACATCTTTAATGCGTTCTTTTCATTCACTAGATTTAGTGTTCCAGACTTTTCGGCACAGAGTTATCCATTAGTTTGGACAACCCTGTTTCCTAAAGCTGGGTCTCTCTGAGCCTCCACTGGAGTATACTCAGTCACTCTGACAGACAGGCATAGTGGCGGGAGGCTGAACAGTTTCAGGTGAACTTTCAAAAACTTACCAGACCCAGAGGTCCGATTTTGGGGGCCAGAGCTGAGGTGGCACCAACTTCTCCTCCTGTGCACCTCATGTACACTGAAAAACAAAGACGAGGCCATATGAACTCAACCTTCACATTGCTTCAGCAAAATCTGATGCAGTTAATTTATGATGACCTCAAAGTTGAGTTTTAACACCTTATAGTCAACACTGTTCCTGCTCTTGGGAAATGGAACATTACACACATTTCATGGACTCAAACCATATTTTGTAAAATGTAAACCACATTTAGTTTTGGTTCGATTATCTAGGTGAAAGTAATCTCAAGTCAATGCAAAACTAACCCTGAGGAGGACTTTGGTTCTCACCCTGAAGGAGTTAAATCTCACAATAAGTCTCACTGTGCATTATCCTACCTGCAGCAGATATTTATAAAAGAAATCAGAAACGACAAAATGATAAAAACAACTCTTCCAAATAAAAACTTTGCTACATGTAGGATAGCTTGGACTACTGACTGCCATTGACCAGTTATGGTAAAATGTCCAGATTGGATTTTATTGTCTAAAGACGTTTAAACAGAATGTGCTCATTCTATACTCACTTTGAGTACTGCAATCAGGAGTAGTTATGTGAAATAGTACGCTTCCTTAACCCTTTGTGGTTGGCTATTCCTACTAAATCCTTCCCTTTCATTACTTATACATGTGTCTGTAGTATTTCGCTTATTCATCTGGTGTATTGTAGGGGATTGCTACATTTAGTTTGCCTCACAGCATAACTGCATACAAGTATTTTGGGCCAAATTGTGTTCCAAGTAACTTCACTCTCCTAACACTACCGTTTAATTTTTCTTCTTTGACTATAACCTAAAAAATAAGAGTTAGGGAACTATCCTATGAGCTTAACGATTTGTTAGTAAATATAAGAGTTCATATTTACCATAAGATCTTAGAAACCAGGGGCTTTACCATGTGTCTCTAAACACGCATTTCCTACTTGCATTTTAAAATATCAGCATAAAATCAGAAAATGTGTAACTATGACCCTAAAGGCCATATTTAAGCACACCAACAAAACTAAATTTTAGTAATAGGCATATAAAAACCAGATTTTTTAACTTCTACTGGAATAGTGGTTCAAGGAAGACCTTACGCAACCTTCAGGTTTTTTCCCAAAATTCATCTCATAACTGTCAGTATAAATTGTAGATATCTCTTAAACCCCTTACAGTAGGAAATACAAATTCTCATTCAGAATTAAGAATTGTACATCAACCCAAAGATTAATTACTACATTTCTATCAGTTTGATGCAGACTACTGTAGTATAAGTATTCAGGATGCATCATGTAGTAAAAATGTTGCCTTGGACTCGGGACACACAATTTCCATCTACGTGCCTGGCTGCTTCAGGAAAGATGCTATTCATGTAATTCAAACCCATCTCACTTTCAATTTTTGTTAAGAGGGAAAGCTGCATTAAAGGGCACACAGTTTACTTCTCTGCAAAGCCCGTAATAAATTAAAAACCTTCACTGTTTACATTTATTTCAATTCTAGATTTAAATAATGTTTGAGATGCCAAGCACCCCTGCTTAGATCTGTTGAGACGGGACTATACCTTAAATTACTCAAAGTTCACGACACATGGCATAAACAACCTGGTCTGTAAACACCTATAAGTTCTGAGGTGATTAAAACATGCGTCAGTAATATTGATCTACTTTGACAGTTTGTCCATCAGTGTTACTGAGCTAACTTAGCTAAGCTAAGGGTTAGCGGCTACATGCTAGCTCCCACGTGGTGTCCCATGAACAGACAGACTACAGATACCAAGTTATAAGTTTTCTAACGAAATATTTTACCGAACAAACATGCAACATCATATCTGCATTTCTTTCTTCGTAGCGTTCTGCTCCTATCTTTACCGTGTTCTTTACGTCGTTCCGGGGCCGACACACATGGAGGCAGCCGGAACAGAACGACTCCATCTTGGCTGTGGAAAAAGCTCCTTTATTACCCATTTGATACATGAAACATACCAACTTTAATCTCGTTGGGGTCGAATTTGGGAGGCATGTTGCTGCTGTGGAGGTTGAGCTCAGTTCAGCTTGGTTGGTGAGGGTGTCGGATGAACCCGGGTTCGGGACGACCGAATACTGTTGCACCTTCACCGCTAAGGGGAGAAAGAAAGGACGAGCCTGTCGAGAGGACGGTACTTATAGAAAGAAAGTATCGCGGGATTTTGGTCATATGACGTAGGCAGGTACAGAAAAGGATGCGCGTTTGTTTCCTTTTCTTTTCTTTTCTTTTTTTTTTTTAAAAAAAAAAAAACATATTTTATTTAATTTCACAAGTACAAAATATGTTGTCATGATATGTTCTTATACAGAAAGGGTAACAGACAAGCCTCAGGAGGTCACCCATAGAAAATAAACAAAATTTAAAATATAAACAAAAAGAAAAAGAAAGGGGAGAGCTAGGGGCTTTCAGCAAGGTTAAGTTCCTCTACTAACCTACACAGTTTCACTGCATTTTTCTTCTCCATACATTCCAAGGATGAAAAGTAATAACATAGTTCTTTATGAAAAACATAGAAATTAGGTTTGGACTTGATGTATCTATTTTTATGTATAAAAAAAATCACAGAGAATGATGAGTGTGTTAATGGCCAGGTTATGGGATGACTCTTTTACAGAAATGCCATACATTTTCTTGTCAGAATAGAGAAACTGGGCAACTTAGGGAATAATCATCGTACAAATCTTCCCAGAAGGCATTAGCAAATTTGCAGTCATAAAATAAGAGTTCAGTTGTTTCAATGTCTTCATCACAAAATGAACAGTTGTTGTGGTCCAAATTAAAGTGATTCCTTAAAAATTCAGAAGAGGGGTATACTCTATTAAGAATTTTAAAGTGAATTTCCTTTGCGGCAATTGGAAATTTAAACAATTTAGATCTCAAAATTGTAGAACTGAAATTCTGTTTGCTGAGAATGGATTTGATCTCAAGTGGGCTGGACCAGTGAAATAATAGCATAATTACCTAAAGAAAATGACAACTCCAAATTATTGTCTGTGTTTTAGTGCAAAAAACCACATTAAATTATGAAAATACTTACTTTTATAAACTATCCAAACAAAAAAGATGTGAATAATGTGGGAAAAAAATGAAATTTCTTAAGAAAAATAAATCAATTAAAAAAAAAAATATTATGCCTCAAGTTATCTTTTCTACATGTGCATTATGGATCGGATCTACAAAGACACCAAACACTTAGTAACAGAAGCAGAAAAGTGTTAAAATTCTGCTTAATTTTCTTTAGACATTTCAGGTTGTTCAAATTTGCTGAGGTTATTCACATTTTATTGTTACAGGATAGTTTGTGAATGTAATTATTTTCATAATTTTATGTTATGTTTTGCAGTAAAACAAAGATAAATTATTTGAAGTTGTCATTATTTATTAGCATAATGTAATATTTTTTCACATCAAACTAAGAAGAAAATATGGAGTCTTTCTTTTTTGTAGGTTATTATAATATTATTATTTTACTGTAGATCATATTGGTCTGTATGTGAAACCTGAGTTCAACAGCCTTGACTGTGGAATTTTTACACTTTGCAAATTCATCCCACGGGCCAGATTGGAACCTTCGGCGGGCTGCATATGGCCCCCGGGCCTTATGTTTGAGACCCCTGACCTATATGGTATGATAATTCTTTTGCACTTTATCTTATTTAACATATTGCACCCAACAATCTCTGTATTGCTAAATTGCAAAATACGTGTTCATTTGCTTTTCTGTCCGCAAATCTTCCCACAAAAACAAGAACACTTAGTATTCTTCAGATAAACAGTGGTCATCATAATATTATCTCAAAAGTTAGTCTATGTTCATATCAAAAAAGAGGAAGCGAACGAGTGTTTTAATGGAAGACCAGAGACATCGACTGGCCAGAAATCATCCTGCGATGCACTTTAATTAAAATCACTAATCAAATTGGGTTTATTTTATTTTATCCCTGCAAAATTCTCCTAAAATTAGACAAATGCACAATCTGGAGCTAATTTACCTTTAAAACCCTGAAAGATGTGCTTTTGTGATGCAACTTTTTTTTTTTTATGAAACATTTTGCACAGTGAAACAAAAGTTGTGTTGTATTTCATGAATTTATTTCTTCAAACACCAACAATCCTGATTAGGCACAGAAAATAAATCAGTTGAACATGCAACAAAATATCCAGTGAAAACACAAATGATATTGATGCACAAACATCTGATATTTATATAAAGTTGTATGTATTACACACAGTGATGGATCATCAAGAAATCTTCAATATATCCCCCCTTTTCAATAAGAAATGAATCGAAAGCTGTACACATTTCACCTCACTCTTCATCTGAATAAAGCTTAAACAGTAACTAAACATTGAAGGAATGCATACTTGTGATTTTTATTTTACAACTCAGTAAAGGTA
>JAPTYQ010000018.1:28615392-28629765 GCA_029814465.1 Ostorhinchus cyanosoma
CACACACACACACACACACACACACACACACACACACACACACACACACACACACACACACACACACACACGTATACATACATATATATTTAAGGGCAGCCGTGGGTTAGGGTTGGTGGTTTGACTCCCACTCTGTCCTAGTCATGTGCTGTTGTGTCCTTGGGCAGACACTTCACCCTTCTTGCCTCCAGTGTTGCTGCTCACGCTGGTGTATGAATGTTCGCTGGTGGTCGGAGGCATGAGCCACGCTTCCTGCCTCGACACAGCTGTGGATTCGTACGTATGCAGTTCACCACCAGAGAGAGAATGAAGGAATAATGGAAGCACTGTATTCACTTTGAGCACGCGTTCATAGAAAAGCACTCTAGAAATCTAATCCATTATTATATATAGATAAACACTTACATATACATATATATGAAATCTCTGATGTGAAATAAACACTGAAACCACAGGTTATGATTTCATTTCTAATTTGATGTTCAGTAGAATCCAGGGTCTTCATTTTTTATCGTCCTCATTGTCATCTTCAGTTTGACTCAAATGTTTATCTAGAGTCACATATAAATCTAATGAATTCTGAAGTCTTTCTTTCTTTATTCTTTTTTTTTTATTGGTACTGTATCATGTTGAACTCTAAAAAGTACAATTAAATATAATAGAGAATTAAGTGTGGGAAATGTTTTATGATTCAATAATGAAATTAATGGGTTTTTTTGGGCTTTAATTTTAATCAGAATAATTATTTTGAAATTTGATGCATTACATTATTAATTGCAAATTTTATTTTTCTGAATCAAATTTCTTTTTCTTAATTTCAGGTCTGTGTTTTTCCTTCTCATACCTGTATGTTTTAGGTTTATGGCCTTTTCTGGTCATTTATATCACTCTTACAAATTCTATGTCATGCAACTGTCTATTGCATTAACAGTTCTGTATGAAAGACGGAAATGTAAAAACTATCCTCATATTTATAACTTTCTAAATATTTTTGAGCCTCTGAAAATTGAGGAACTATCTTTAAAAAATTGGGATTTAGACTCATCTTAGTTAAACCGCGTCAATTAAAACTGAGAGTCCAGACATTAACCCTTTAACCCCTGACGTGTCTCTGGTGAGCGATCTGAATGTATGATTTATTTTAAATATTCATAAAAATGTAAGCGTTTGATCTGTAGGAAAACTTTCAAGACGTGCTGAGAAAATAGACCTTGAGGTTTCCATGGACTTCTGAGCATGCTCAGTGCACCCCCCACCACCTGTGGAATGGGGGGGTAAAACACAAAGCAGTGAATGACACCAACTCACTTTAAAAATAGACGGTTTGGGCTTTTTTTTTTTTCTCTTGCACCGTTTTCCTTGTGTTTTTTTGTTGTTGTTTTTACTGTTGTTTGCAGTGCTGTCATGATTTTCCTTTATTTAATTTTATTTTTACAGTTTTTTTTTTTTTTTTACAGAGTTTTGAGCATTTTACTGCTTTTTGGAGTTCAACTAGGTGCCAAAGAGCAGTTGGACTGATTTAGAAAACAAGAGCCCCAAAACAAAAACTACTGGGTCAGAATTCAAACCCTTGTTGTTGTTCAGTTTGTTCCAGTTCACAGTTAATGTTCAACGTCTTAAATCTCTTACTGATGTTCATTCTGAGTGCCTTATGTGGTAAAACTTCATCTCCTCTGTTTGTCTTTTTCTGTTATTTCACCTGTTTTGACCCTAAAACACACAGTAAAGCAAAACCAGTGAATAAAAGGAACACAAGCACATACTCACAACAGCTTTTATGACACTGAAACAGACGACAATTCACCTTTACCTGGAAGAATGTCTCAGGGGTTAAAGGGTTAAAAACATCTTGTTGCATTTCTAATCCACTGTGGTGGTGTACAGAAGCAGCATCAGAACATTTGTGTCACTGTTCAAATATGCATGGACCAAAAATGTACACTATATTGACAAAAGTATTGGGACACATTGAATGGAAGTGAGATATGAATCAAGTAGAGCAGTGGTTCCAAACTGTTTTTGGCTCATGATCCTATTTTAACATCACACATCCATAACAGACATGACAAACTGTGAGTGTGAAACTGAAGCACTGTGGTTCTGTTTATCTGTCACATGTTCACTGTGGTCAGTTTCAGATGCTGCAGCTCTTTCATAATTAACAGTTTGAGTTATTGTTTGTTCAGTATTAATTATAAATACAAGCTGGACTGACTGTACATATACTGACCAAGGAAAATCTAATTCTCCCTTTGTGCTGTAATCTACAACTGGCTTTTCTACCTCTATCCATAATAATATACATTATATAGACTAGATGTGTCTAAAATTAACATTTATTTGCAACTTAATATACCAAACTATTACATGACCAAAAACAAATTTTTAGCGGGGAAAAAATAAAGTCTCTGTCTTAAATGTCCAGGGTCACCAGAAATGTGTGACATTGAAATGGGGTCATGAGCCAAAAAAGTTTGGAAACCACTGACCTAAAGAGTCACTTTTCAGTCAGATATAAGAACTAGAAAATAGATTTGGAAAATCTAATTTCAAGAAATCTTACCAAGATCATTTTCACTCGTTCTGTTGGCAGATTTGGGGATTTTTTTTTTTTTTTTTTAAAGTAAGCTAAAAAATCTGCCAATAGAAAAAGTGAAAATTATCTTGGTAATTTCTTGAAATAAAATTTTCCAGATCTGTTGTTTATAAATCAGTTCTTAAATCTCACTGAAAAGTTACTCTTTAGGAGATTATGTCTGATTTTAAGTGTGATGAGATATTTGGACTAGAAATGAGAAAAATACACATGGTAATATTTATATTTTTGCAGTGTGGAATCATGACAGAACATCTCGAACCTGTGGTAGAACAGAGAATCAGCTGTGACCATCTTGACTCGATCCACACTGAGCAGACATCAGTCTGAGTGGGCGCAGGTCCACACTGACCCTCCAGTAGATACGCCTGCTTCCAAATGAGTGTGTGAATCTGTGTTCATGCTGAAGGTGACACTAGTGGAGCTGAGCTTCTTCATCACCAGGCCTGTCTGTCCTATAGGCATATTTACTGTCGTTGGTGACATACACTCATATTATTGAACCATATGATGAACACTCTGTACTGTGACGCCTGAGATGTTCTGGTGAACACAAGCAGATGTGTTTTCTTGAGTGTGTGCTTGTATTTGTGTGTGTGTGTGTGTGTGTGTGTGTGTGTGTGTGTGTGTGTGTGTGTGTGTGTGTGTGTTTACTGCTGCTTTTGCATTCCTTCTTAGTTTCTGTTCACATGATGTTCTCTCCTCCCTCTTCATTTCCTGAATCTTTAACTCAAACTCTAAGACTGGATTTGATTTGGATTGTTAATAATCATCAATTATATTTCAGCCTTTTGAAATATACTCTTCCGGGCTAACATAAATTGCAGCCTGTTGTGCATCTGTGGAAACTGCTGTCAGAGTTAATAGAAAATAAAAACTACAACACTAGATTTAAAAGGGGAACAACACAGAGATGAAAAGTAGAGGAAAGAAGACAATAGGAGTTTGAACATTTAAAAGACAGGAAGCAAATATACATGAGTTAAAGAAGAATGGTGTGAAAAGTACGGAAGACAAAATGATCAGAGAATAGAAGAGGAGAAAGATGAAAATATAAAATAAGTAAACAGTAAATTAAAAAAGAGGAGGCAGGTGGTAGATACCTACACTATAAATGAATACACCATCCTTTATGGGACAACATGTACACAGCATGAACAGTACCATATTTAAGAGACTTACTGTATATAATAACTGAAGGAGTGCCCTCTAGTGGACAAAATAAGCTACAGCACCACCTATAGTGTCTGCATCAGTAACAGTAGAGACAGAACAACCACTGAAACAATGACCTCGAACTCCTACATTTTCCCATTTTGACAGAAAATGAGCTTAATGTCAACACTTTAACATGGAGAGGAAAAAGGTACGGCCTATATTACTTATTTTTCCTTTTTTTTAAGTTCAAGATTTTTAATGCTTGTGAAGTTTTAAGTCCAGGAAATTTTGGGCATAAGATATTGATGGGACCCTATGACTCAATTAATGAATTTTTAGGTTCAGGGTCATTTTTAAGTTAAATTTCAGGTTAGATTGAAGGTTATTAATGCAGCAGGTTGTTCTATTAGGTATTGAGTAAGTGCAGGATTATCCTCAGTTCTGTAGTTTATACAGAGGTTTATCTTTTCTGTAACACACAATACTAATGTAAGACATGCTGATTCGCAACATAACAACAAATTGCATCTTTCAGGAGGTATTCTCTAATCTGTAGTTGGATACATTATTAGAAGAGATCATTTTTACACTGTTGATAATTGACAAAATATGTAAAACAAAAAGCACAAACCTGTCAAACAACAGTGAGGATTTTCATCTTTTTAAGACATTCCCTGAACATTTGTGCAAGTTTTTAATTAATCTTTCATCTCATTTCATCTCATCTTGGATGTTTTAGGGCTAAACATACTTGAAAACTTGCAAAACTTTTCGGATATGTCAGAAATGGAATTTTTTTTCACATTTTGTGGATCTTTGTGTACCTTCAGTCCTTGCAGAAGCTTAAGTCTGCCATTTTTACACAGCTATCTGGTCCAGATTCTTTAATTTATCCTTTATCTTCATTATCATTTTTATATTTTGTTCTTCATCATCCTAATGAATACGATCTGCAAACTGTTGTCACTCTGATAAAGTTAAAACACCTCATTAATGAACTTTGTGCAGAATTAATTCACATTAACCTGTTTGGACAGAGGCTGGTGACAGACTATATTAAACACGGGGACTTGACCATACAGCTCAGGCATCTCTACCTGACTGACATCTTTCCCACTTTGCTCAAATGAGGTGAAATTAAGTCAGATTAAACCTGTATTAAACCACATGACCCTGTCCCATAATCCCTTGAAAGTGACCCAAACATTCTTTTCCAGGCCAAATGAAACCAATCGCATTCACCGGCACCAGTGACTCCACAGCCTCACACACACACACACACACACACGCACGCACGCACGCACGCACACACGCACGCACGCACGCACGCACACACACACACACACACACACACACACACCTCATGTCTGTAGTGGTTATTATGAAAAACATGTTCTCCCATCTGATTTCTGATCCAATATTTCTCATTCAGAAGACCAGAGTCTAAAATGGATTCTATTAGAGCCAGAGCCACAGGAAGGTCTCATGATTTGACACCTTCACTGCATATAAATCTGTTTTAATGCTGCACATTTTCAGACTGAACTCTGCTCTAAATCATCAATGGTCATCTTAGCTCACAGAAGTGATGAACTAATGCACATTTTGGACAGAATTTCACTCTCACTCATTCATAGTTTACAATAAAACAGACACTCCCAAACCTTTTCTATTCAAAAAGCCAAATAAAATGTCCTGATGACTCAATGAAATTCGTTAGCAGAGAATCTAAATCTGTGTACATTAGAGTGGACGTATTGTTCTGCCTGATCCACATTTGGGACAAGTCTGTTGTTGGGGGCAGAAGATCAAGGATGACCATTAAGATCAAACACTGATAAATAATGTTCATGCGTGGTAGGTTGGATGTATGGGGTATAATATCTCTTGTGGCTGTGGTGGTGGTGGTGGGGGGGGGGGTCCCTGTCCACAGCTCCAGTATGGAGGCAGTGCTTTGTTTTACACTGTGTCCAAGTGAACCTTTATGCAAAATGTGAAGAAATGACTTGAAGGTCTTTCATGGATATCACATTTGATTCCAGAAGTTACCAAGCTCACCTCGTTTCTACCGACCTCATGTCTTCTTCAGTGTTTATGAAGCCTGGAGCAGAATGTGAATGTACGGGGGCTTCCACTTCCTCTGTACCATAAACCCACTGATCATTCTTACTACATTGACACATGGAGGACAACAATAGTGTGATTAATCAAATAGAAGGTTCATTTATGACAGTGCAGTGGTTAGCAGTGTTGCTTCACAGCAGGAACATCCTGGGTTTGATCCCAGCACCAGCACATGTGTGGCATTAGCATGTTTTCCCCATGTGTGCATGGATTCTCTGTCTTAATAAGAGACGTGAGACTGAATGATGATGTTATTGTACATGTTCGTCCTGTGATGAACTGGCAACACATTTGGGGCGTACCCCACCTTCTCCTGTTGATAGCTGGGATAGCACCCAGCATCCCTGTGGCCCTCCATGGGATTAAAGTTTCAGAAAATTAATAAGTGAATAGAAATGTATTAAAACATATTATCCTATAACCATTATTAACATAATAAAACTTTGAGTCCTCCTGGGATGTGAATAAGTGTAAATGACTCTGTTCATTCATGGGTTGTTTATACACTACCAGTTCATAGTTTGGACTCAGCTGTTTTTTCTTTATTTTCATAACTATTTACAGTGTAGGCTTAAGGTTACTGATGGGTCACTGAAGGCATCAAAACTATGAACTCATCTGGAGTTCACATATGTAGTTTAAAAAAAGTGTGACATAACTAAAAGCATGTTTTATATTTTGTATTCTTCAAAATAGACACATTTTGCATTTATTTCTATGCACATTTTTGGCATTCTCTGCATGAGCTTCATGAAAATGTCACCTGAAATGTTTTCCAACAGTCTTGAAGGAGTTCCTAGTGATGCTGAGCACTTGTTGAAACTTGTTTAAAAAAAAAAAACAAAAAACAGTTAACTTATTTTCTGTTATATAGGGTGGGTGTGCAGGGGCGTGGGTATATACTTAAAGATTATTTTGTAATAACATTATCAAAATAATACTGTATTTTTTTTTTAAATATCACTGACGTCTCCTCAAGGGCTCTCTGGGCCCCCCTAGTGGCCTCACATATCAGCCCATCTCTGGTCCTCATTCACCCAGACCGTGGTACAGTTCACTTCTGAACAGTGATCTCCTTTGGAAGTGGTCGTCCATCCTTCCCAGTTTCTCTAGAAGCTGCATTTCATCATTAAATGCACTTTTGTACATTGTTTTATATTCTGCTCCTGTGCACAGTCAAAAATAAAAGTAAGGGAGGTGGAGAAGGAGATCTAGATGGAAATGTCTTTATTAGTTATATTGAAAACAGTCCATCCAGAGCCCATGACAACAGTTTGGTGACCCGTCAGGTCCAGCTCACATTGGTGGAGTCCACACCACATTTACAGGTTTATGCTGTGTGTTTCAGCTGTGTGTGCTCTGTATCTGCAGATGACAAAGGTTTGGAATAAGGTCATTAAAGCATCCATTAGAGAATCGTCCTAAGGTTGAGCCTTTGTGTTCACAACGTCAAAAACACAGTTAGTTGTTGCCCTGTGTTTACTTGAAATGACAGTAAAAGTTTTTCATCTTTACAAGAGTCTGAAATGCAAAAATTACAATTGCATGAGAAATGGAAATAAAGCCTCTCATAGAGCAAGAATTCAATATAGTAATATCTACTCTTTTAAAGGAATACTGTTTATCATGTGCTTCACTTAGTATATGTACGGATGTGAAGTGATGTCTTGAGGAGTCGGTTTAGCTGTGAACACCAACCACTTCAACCATCAGCTGTTACATGAAACCATCATATAACTTTACATTCACATAATCTGCATCTGAAAATGATGAGTGAGTGAAACAGAGCTGATGCATGCATTATCCACCTATTGCACTTAATTTAAAGGTAACTAAACTTACTTAAGTACATTAAAATAAAACCAAACACCATTGTCACTGAAATATTGCCATGTTGAATGCATGTGCTTAATGTCAGTTTAGAAATGTCATTTTTAAAAACTGACAAATACCATGTACATCAAGCTAACAAACTGATTCCACTCTGAAGAACTGCTCTTGCCTAGGACACATGACCAATAAGATTAAAACAATTTTTTTTCAAACATCCTCACATGGAGTTCTTGAGTTTTTGTTTTGAAAAAAAAAAAAAAAAAAAGGAAACCAAAAGGAAAACAGGTTTACAAACTTATCAACTGATTTGGACCAGAGCACATTAAGTCTATGCACTGGAAAATAAAATACAAATCTTAGCAAGTGTATTTTTCTCATTTCTAGTCAAAATATCTCATCACACTTAAAATAAGACATAATAAAGCGTAACTTTTCAGTGAGATATAAAGAACTTATTTTTAGACAATTGATCTGGAAAATGTTATTTCAAGAAATCTTACCAAGATAACTTTTATTTGTTCCATTGGCAGATTTCTTTTGCTTGAATTAAGCAAAAAAAATTAATTAAGCAAAAAAACCCAAAAAGAACCAATTGAACTAGTGAAAATTATCTTGGTAAGATTTTCAAGATATATTGTCTAAAAATAAGTTCTTATATCTCATTTACAAGTTCCTCTTTAGGTGGTTATGTCTTATTTTAAGTGTGAAGACATATTTTGACTAAAAATGAGACAAAATACACTCGGCAAGATTTACATTTTTACAGCGTGTTTAAAAACACATTAAAAATATGCAGAGACAACAGGAGGCTACAGTTGTTATAATCTGGGGATGTAGCAGCGTAGCAGTAACTGTAGGAAAGGAGGCCGGGGAAGTTCAGAGGCAGAAAGAGCCTTGCTGGAATGTAAGGTATGTTCCTTTGTGTCCTGCTGTACCTTCACATTGCACTGGTTCGTCCCATCGAGGCCAGTAACAGGACAGTAGTGCGTCTGTGCACTCATCTATGGACGTCTGTGGATGCAGGAGCAAAGACGACCGTCTGGATTTTGTTGGTTTATCAGGACTGAAAGCAAGAGGTCTAAAAAACTAATTATACTGAAAAATACTTTCACTTAAAGAGGTATTTCATATTTTTTCCACTTGGTCGGTATGAGGTATCTATCCATAGTCAGTGTGTTGCCTATAGTAGATGGTTCAGTCATAGCGTGGACTGCAGACAAAAACGAGGTGGAACTGTGGCAAGGATTAAAAAAAGACAGAAACATTTATAAATTCTATTTCCTGAAACAGTCCAACCTAAAAAAATACCCCAAACCAATATCATTAAAGACAACCCTTTCTGATGAAAAGCTAAAACAGTAATTATATAATGTAATAGTTATTTATAACACTGTCTTTTCAAAGCCACTGGACTCCATTAATTGGACTTTTTTTGTGAGCTAAAGTTGTGCTGTTTCTGTCAAAGCCAATTGGTGACTTGAGTATTATAATAGATTCAATCCTCCAAAATAACTATTTAATGGGAAGGTAAAGACTTGAAAATATTCAATATACTGCATACACTTAAACTGACACTGATTCTTTAGATCA
This sequence comes from Ostorhinchus cyanosoma, assembly GCA_029814465.1. Taxonomy (NCBI): domain Eukaryota; kingdom Metazoa; phylum Chordata; class Actinopteri; order Kurtiformes; family Apogonidae; genus Ostorhinchus; species Ostorhinchus cyanosoma. Next base: position 28,624,694 of record JAPTYQ010000018.1, read on the forward strand.
GCTTTTTTAGGCTGAACTACTGCTTTTTTCCATTAAATGACTCTATCTACAGATAATCCACTGACTATGGATGGAACCCTACTGAAGTACTTTTTTGCGTCCAAACAGTTGAAATGCAGTATTTTCACAGTCTGGTGTTTTACTTGAGTAACTGAGCCAAATTATTCTGTTATTCCTGCTCTGTTAATGGGATTTATTTACTGAAACTACATAAAATGGTCAGCATCGTCCTTTAACATTTGTCCATTAAAATGAAAGTTTGTGACAATGGATTAACAACAGACAGGACATGAAATCACCATTAAAACAATAAAGGTGCAGCTTATATAAAACATTCACAATGTGAAATTAAACACATGTCATATCTCTCTGAACACACATTCTGCTTTGATAAAGCTTCAGAGCAAAAAGCATTCATTGTTTTTATTTAATATTACACTGTCATATGTTGCAATGACAGTGTGTTTTATTCTGACCTGCCAGGGGGCGGGGCTTAATAACAGCGATCTGTCAGTCCAGTACTTTGATCCACAGACAGGAAACGCATTTACAGTTCACATCATCAGGTACTGTCCTGATCTAAGTCCTGCCCCTTTCAGGTTTTAGTGGCCTTTTCTCTCTGCTGATAAGTCTCTTAGTCTGTAAAAGTTAACATTGTAACAGTTCACAACAGGAGCCCTGGTAATGTCCTTTAAAGGTTTCAAGCATCAGTGGAAGCGCTAGAGGCGGGTCAGCGGCCAGGTAAAGGGTTTCGTCACATTATGTCACCACATCTGATCAGCTGACTGGATGACAACAGTCGAGCAACAAACTGACTCCTTCTGTCTTTCATACGTGGCGTGACGTGAATTTCATTAGCAGTAGGACTAATTTGCATAAGTCTGTTCAGGACAGAAGTATTTCCGGATTACTTCTGGATCATTCTTTAATGGCCCACTTCCTGTGGCTTTGTCATGATTCATAAAGTGGTTCATTCAGGATCTGTGGCCTCGTCGTTTCGTTTCTTGTGAAGTCATCACATGTCTTCGTAGAGCAGCATCCCGTTGAAGATGGTGAGCGGCTCCACAGAGTGGGCCAGTTTCCCCATCACCAGGTCGATGCAGACCGTGTCCCGGCTCTGCAGAGGCAGGATGATGTTGAAGACGGCCAGTGAGCCGGGAGGAGTTTTAGCCTCAGCCACGGGGTTGTTTTCCAGACCCTCCGGCTGGTAGCCCCCAGAGTCCACCCGGGCCATGCCATAGTTGGATTTGGACAGAACCGCCTCTAACTTCTCGTTCTTATGTCCCGTCAGGATGGCGCTGAAGAAGTATCGCCCGTCGACAGGGGCAGTGAAAATGCCTGAGGATGACAGATTCAGAGTGTAAGAGCAGAAACGCTGTGGACGGGTCACATTCTACAGCACTTGGACTTATCGGATTCATTTTAGAGTGTTTTCTCCGGCAGGAAAAAACCTGTACAACACCAGTGGACCATAACATTTTCAATCATCAAGTTGTCGTTTTGTCTATCACCATCCTGCCTTCTTGGACACAGAGATGAACATGTGAGGGAGAGTCAAAAAGTTCTCAGACAAATCTAATAAAAAGTGTATTTATTAAAATAAAAATTATTTTTCTACAGAAGCTCCATTAGAAACTAAACACTACATTGCCATCAGTAGATTTCTTCTTTGCAGCTTTGCTGTGGCTGTCTTTGACAGTCTTTGTCTTTGATGTGTGAGAAAAGTACGAGAAGTGGAGCTGTGGAAGCACAAGTGGGACTCACCAAGCTGTTAACTTTCTGACCAACTGCAATAACAAGAGATGGGAGCAAGTCACCTGGTCTCGAGTCGTAATCTTTAAGCTAGTCCTAACTTTCTGTGGTGAAACTAAACCAAGTCAAGTCGGATCCCTGACAAGAGCCAACAAGTGCAGAGACTGAAGCTCTGACAGTAAAATATGGACCTATAGACCTAAACACTCTAATACAGTACATTTACTTGTAGTGGACTGGATCATATTAGGATTTTTACTGAAATAACAGCTCTTAATATTTCTTTAACCACTGCTGTTATTAGTATTACATCAAACCACACCAAATGAAGCAAGTCTCTGATCTGTGTAAATCAAGTAATTCAAGTAACCAAATCCTAAAAATGGTGATTTATGTCTGACTTAAGTCATGTAACTTAATTCTGTTACTAAATGAGACAGTTTTTGTTCAACATTACCAGCTTCAACTTCTTAATATAGTTATACATTTTATACTGATGTTGAATGACTCAATTTGCTGACTAGCTGGTCTTTGGATAATAATTAGTACTACGAAATGGTGAATAGAAAAGGTTTATGTGTATCGTGATCACCTGTTCTAGGGTCGTAGAAGTCTCCTTCATTGACGAAGACCTTGTCAAAGATGATGGTTCCAGCTCTCTCCATGGGGAAGGTGAGGGCAGCAGAGAAGGACAGTTTGGGGACATGAGCATCAATACCAGGCAAACCTGAAAAAAAAAAAAACACACACTGTTAGAGATGCTTTGAGTTTCTTTTTCAATCTAAAAGTGATTTTAGCCACTGATAAAGTCAGCCAGAGCTAAGTATTTTCATTCATTTCACTTTATTAATCATTATTGTTCAGATAATACTCACCTGTTTCACCTTTGGGACCTGAAACAAAAGAAAGCAGTCATGAGAAAAGGTAGAAAAAAGCAGAACAATAGAAAACACAAATCAAATCTGTTTTTAATGAAAGTAATGGAGTAAAAAGTTGTAGTCTTTTAATTGACTTCATGCAAGGCGGATGTTAGTGTTGGTTTTAAATCTCAGATCCTCTGTCATTGATCTGCCCTTGCTCTGCTATACTGACATGTATAAATGTGTATTTCATGTGGTACCTGGCAGGCCTCGAGGCCCGTTGTCTCCCTGTCGTCCTGGAGGTCCCCTGGGACCTGGCAGCCCATTGAAGCCCCTCTCTCCTGGAGGTCCAGGAGGTCCAGGTAAGCCTGTGTGAATGGATACATGTCAGCGAACCCTGACTTCACCGTAACATTTAACATGAAGTCAGCAGAAGCTCTGGAAGTTTTAGACTGTTTTAACCCATAAAGACCCAAAAAACATCCACCGGCTAAAACCATCTACTGATCTAAAATAGTTAATAACTATTGAACCACTAATCCTATCAATAAACGTAAATAATTGGTGTAAAATACAGTTTACAATCTTTTCATGGTCATCAGATATGACCCATTTGGACGTTCAGAGGCTCTGTAGTTACCATGGAAACACTGTCAGCTTCTACAGCACTGATTCACCAGTAAAACCCATGGAGTTGGATCAATGACAGTGGATGGACACACTGGGTTTTTATGTTCAGTTAATGACAGATTGAGTTTAACTGAAAACTCACTTTTTCTTCAGTTTTCTATTTTGATATAACATTTGAGTTTACTCTGAGCTTTTACGGACATCTAAATTAAATATAGAAAATTATTTAGAGGAAAATACATGATTTACACGAAAAAAAGTAAAAGTAAAAGGAGGATATTATAATAAATGGAGATACATCACTTACAAAAGGTTAGAGCAAAAAATCCATTTGGGAATGACCACAAAAGTAGCACTGGGTCTTTATGGGTTAAAGGCATAAACTGACCCTGAGAAAAGCCAACATTTATTACAAGTGTTCAGTGCTGAGAAACTCGGTTTTTTGTCACAAACTGTTTCTCATAAATCGTTTCTCTTCAATGTGATTTTGTGAATCAGTGTTCATGTTTGCCACATCATCACATCCCTCTACTTTTTTTTTTATGTGATATAAAACAATGAAGCAAAGACAACCACAGCCAAACACCACCTGAAAATGTAGGGTTACACGATCAGCAAAGACAGTCACAAAAATATCAACAGTAAAGAGCTGCTGCATTTTGCACACTGAATACATACATACAGCCATTGTGTTAATACAGATAAAATAAAGACAGAAACAGAGATGGGATCAGTAAATCCTGTTGTGTTACAGTGTGAGAACATACAGTTAGCCCTGCTGTGTTCTTCTAAAGCGAGTAAAACACTAAAGATCAGACACAAACAGAGCCAGTGGGGTCAACGTACAGAAGATTCAAAGTCCACCAATGATCAATTCTCTATATTTTGAGTCGTCCTCGGACCCACAGTCGGGGGAGACTCCTGATGTCCAAGTCTGTCTTATGTTTACACTTAGGTTTAAAAAATGAATCTAGTAGAATCAGAAGAAACATCATGTCTTAAAATTGTTGCCAGTTTTGTCCAAATGTGACAAAGTGAATTTGGTAAATAGGGCGACTAATAAACATGTCAGTCAGATAGACCTGGGACCTGTTTTACCATCACAGACCCCCCCTGGCTCAGTAGTTAGTGAGTTTCAGATAAATTCAAACCTCTGCTCAGCAGCACCGGGCCTACAAAACAAAACAACATAGTGTTCATTTTCCAGGAATACTCACTGATCCAGTGAATATTTGACTCTTTCAGTTGTAAAACAATTTCATCTGACAGTTGATTAAAGCTGCAGGAGGACACAACAACAGCTCAAAATATAGGACTGTTTTAAAAGAGTGTAAGTCAATTGGTGGTACTAAAGATTAGTCTTAGTCTTGAGACCATTTTCAGGACCACTTCTTAACGGTCATGGTCTTTTATCAACCTCAGGTGCATTTTGACTTGTCTTGAACAAAGAGGACTCTAGATTTTATTTCAGGACCAGTCAAAGATCAAGGATATCACTTAATTTCTTGCACAATTTCTTATTTAAGTGTGGATTGTGAATTTGTTTTCAGTGTAACATGTTTTGCCAGTTCTTGGTTCATCTTTCCAGAGGCTGCCTCATGCTTCACTGACACAGAGGAGCCATTCCATCCCTTATACCATATCAATCTGTAATATCTACAGTTGTGCTCATAAGTTTACATTCCCTGATTGAATGCGCATGGGATGGTCTTGGATGTTTCAACCTGACAATGACCCAAAACATAAGGCCAAGTCGACCTGTCATCGGTTACAGCAGAAAAAAGTGAAGTTCCCTGACCTCAGTATCATTGATCCACTTTGGGGAGGAGT
>JAPTYQ010000018.1:28629898-28640685 GCA_029814465.1 Ostorhinchus cyanosoma
AGAACTAGGGTATGTAAACTTATGATCAGGGTCATTTGGATAGTTTCTGTTGTCAGTATGATTTAAAAACAGCAAACTTTTTTTTTAATATAATAAATGGCTCCACCAAACCACTAACCACGAGTGAAAGAAAAGTTTTTGTATTATCATTCATAAGTCTGAAAAAAGGCAAATTCTGCTAGGGTATGTAAACTCATGAGCACAACTGTATGAATCTAAATCATTAACATGAAGTCCTTGCAGTGTATCTAGTCCGGTCTCTGTATTTCTTGGTCTTAATACACTTTGGTCTCAGCCATGACTTAGTTTCATTTATTTGATCCTAACTGCAACAATATTAATAATTAAAGCCTTTTTTTGGCACTGTTTTTTTATTTATTTTTTGTATCATTTTTCATATCTTTACATATCAGATTTGTTGTTTATGTCATTATCAACATTAACCAAATATAAAGTCAAACGTCCTTAACAGCTGAATAAACTGGACTGTTAGAGGCAAACAACATGATCTGAACTAATCTGACTTTGACCTGGAAAAAACACAACACTTCAAACTGTATATGTGTTTGTTTAGTGGAACAGAGTCAAACCTTTAAAGTACAGTAGAACAGAGACTCACCAGTCAGGTCGTGCTCTGACAGGCTTTGCAGGTCTTTCAGAACGTGGTTCAGACTGGAGTTCAGGTTCTTCATCCGGGTGTGGACGTCATCCTGGTTGTTCTGAATAAAGTCGAGGATTCCTCCATGACGGACGATGGTGTCATTCATACCCGAGACACATGACCACAAAGAGGAAACGTGACGGTTTAGTCCTGGAAGTGGAACACACAAACACAGACAGTATGAACGAAGATGAAATGAGCACAAACCAGACAGAAAACTAAATGCAATATATATATATATAGTTCAAAACTGGGCAGAAACACCTTCTCTCACACATAATATTGCACAAATCTGTCCTCAGTTTCCTAAGGGCCCTCTTCAAAGGATCAGTGAAGTTATCTATGTATATATTTCAATCAAAAGTCAACAGTTCTCTACTACAACCACCACCGGAGGTTAATAGAACTATTTTGGCTTCACATTCAAGGGGGAGCTATGTCATTTTTAATATACAGTACATGAATACACACACGTGTACACACACGTGTACACACACACACACACACACACACACACACACACTTACATATAATGTCAAAATGGATAAAGGTGTCAATTGATCATTGGATAAACTCACATCTTTTAATCAGCTTTAACTCTTCAGATCTGAATTTAACCCATGAAGATCCAGTGTTACTTTTGTGTCGGTTCCCAAACAAATTTTTCTCTATTTTTAACCTTTCTCACCATTTATTCAAATATTATGCTCTGTATTTTGCATTTTTCTGTGATTATTAGGTAGATTTAATTGATGAAGATGTTCATAAAAGCATAGATTCAAGTTGAGTGTTACTATATCGAAAACAGAGAAAACTGAAGAAAAAGTGACTTTCCGTAAAATCTATCATTAACTGAACATAAAAACAAGTGTGCCCATCCACTGTCATTAATCCAACTCCATGGGTTTTATTGGTGAATCAATGCTATCGTAGGTGATGGTGTTTCCACGTTCACTACAGAGCCTCTGAACGTCCAAATGGGTCATATCTGATGACCATGAAGAGACGATAAACTGCATTTTACACCAATTATTTACATGTATTGATAGGATTAGTGGATCAACAGGTATTAAACACTTAAGCTTTTGGTCACTATTGTTTGAAGCTTTAGGGGTTAAATACTTACCCCTCTGTTGTAAACATTCCCATTAGAAAGACACAATAAAAGCTGAAACAGAACTAATTGTTCTGCTTCCATCGGGGCCTTTGTCATGTGTCCGAACATTCACAGCCCTTAAGTGGCCACAAGATACAACACACTCAAACATTTGATCAATTCCTTCCCCTTTTTTCTGCTTTGACATCATGGTTACATTTGGTTAAAGCAGAATCTGTGTAAATCAAACTGAAAGAAAACAACGTTTATGACTAATTTTATGAGTAATTTTGGATTCACTTCTAAAAAGCTGATTCAAAGTAGCACAGAAATGGCCTTTTTTAATGTATGACACTGCATTTATTCAATTTCTAGCCTGTGTCTGAGATTTAAGAGGTTCACATCTGTGTATATTTTTCCATTTGTGAAGCAGTAGAGATGATCTTCCTGTTTCAGGGACATAGGCTGGTCTGATGTTCTGGGTGTCTGTGTAAACAATTATCTTGCAGCTACTAATTATTTAAACCACTGTAATAAATTAATAAAATGTGGGAATGCATTATCTGTCACCACCTCACCACAGTTTTTCCTTCTCTCTATGGCTGATGCAGAAAGGAAAATAAAATGAAAGCACCTTATAATATCTCATACCTTCTTTGATCTTGTGGATGGAGTCGGAGACGCCGTCCAGCCGACCACAGACGCCTTCCAGCTTGGACAGCCTCTTCTCTAGTCCATCCCCAGACCTCTTACAGTCTCCCATCTCCACCAGCATTGTGTTTTCAAACCGGCGAACATCTCGGTCCACCCCGTCCAAACGGTCCCGGCTCTCTTCAATGTGCTCCGTCACCTCCTGCTGGATTTTGTCCAGCTCTGAGATGATCTTATCCTTAGTGTTTCCTGTGAGGGATCACACGCTTTTAAGCTGTGCAATATAGTTTTTTCAATCCAGTGTCCAATGTTTTTTTTTGTTGTCATTGTCATTTTATTTTTCTTAGTTCTTATTACTATTACTATTATTAGGACATACATGTTATTTATTACTTATATATTGTTAAGACTCCTATTATTCTTCTCACTTTATTATAACTGTTATCCTGTGATTATTACACACACACACACACATATATATATATATATATATAGTGCATATTATAATACTATAGCATAATAAATAGCTATTTATTATTATTATTACTACTACTTGATTATTCCTACTGTGTTATTTGTTGTTTTTATGAGTACTTCCCAATGTGCAACTGCCTGTTCTTTCACTGCTGTTTTTTTTTATAGTTATTGTATTATTATTTTCTTATAATACTTCTTATATTGTACATTTGGTATAGTATTCCTATTGGAACCTCAGTTTCCTGAAGACTGCCCAAGGGATCAATATGGTCCTATCTAATCTAATCTAATCTAATCTAATCTAATCTAATCTAATCTAATCTAATCTAATCTAATAAAGATGAATAAGATGAGTGAACTTTAGTCAGAGAACACACATTTGTGAATGAATATAACTGATGATCTCAGCTGGACTCACCCAGGTCGGTGATGACGCTTCCATGTTTCTGCATGGTGTGTTCAAGGCCCTTCAGAGTGTCGTTGATGGAGCTGAAGGTCAGGATAACCTCTGACAGTTCACCCTGCAGCGTCTTCAGCTGGTTGTTGTTGATGGACCCTCCGATCACACTGTGGCCATCTAAGGGCTTCTCGGCATCTAACCCTGGTCTACCTCCACTGGTGGTCCCACCGCTGGTACCACCGCCCACACCACTGCCACCAGAGCCACCACCTGTTGAAGGTTCAGTTTGTTAAACAAACTTTCAAAAACATCTAGTTGATGTATGATTTTACATTTCTCATCAGAAATTAGTTACTACCACAGGATACATACATCAGTGATGTAATTAGTCTAATGCTCATGGGTGTTTAACCAGCTAGTCAGCAGTCTGAAGACCTTTTTGCTCCTGGGACCAGCTTTGAGCAATTACAATGTCCCTTTTGGTATCAGCTTTACTTTATTCAAATACGCTAAATTGTACTGAATTTTCAAAGCTTTCACACAGATAACTTGTCAATGTAGATGGTCCTTCATACATGAAAATAAAATATCATCCTCAACACATTCCAATAACCTGGCACCCCTTCATTTGACCACACTATGATTTTCAGGGTTGTCATACAATCAGTGGGGAGGAAAAATAATTAATCCTATAGTACAATAAAACATACAGTTTGACTATTTAAACACTCTTAAGATCTAATGACCCACTTAAGGGTGGTTCGGGTTAGGGGTAGTGTCTCATTTTAGGTCATGTTTGAACTGATGTAATTATGTTTTTTAACATCTAATCTTTTCATGACAATTAGGTAGTTAATTGTGCTTGTGTATTACTTATAAGTAAGAGAGGCACAAATAGTAAAAAGAACAGTAAAAAAAAAAAATCACCATAAAGGCACCACACTGGACCTTTTTATTGAGTGAATTATGGGCGGGGGCAGAACCTATGGGGAGCAGCCACTGCCAGACAGAAGCGATGTATCCTTGTTGATTCCAGATGGCTAAATGTGAGTAAACAAGCAGCAATCAGTGAGCAAGATTGAGTGGAAAGCACGTGTTGGTGCTTGTTGTCTGTGCAGCCGTAAGCTTTGCACTCCGCCATTGTCCTAGATGTGACCCAGCACTGGCCGATAATGTGTCATCTTACACAGTATATGTAGCCCTTTGTATTAATTACTTTAGTTCACTTTAAAAATTTATAGAGCTGATATGAAGAAGTACCAGCTACAAGGTTTGGTTCTATCCACATTCTTTTGAAAGATATGTCTGTACCATGTGCTCTAAAGAGGCCATACACTTTCTGGGTACTGTTGATGTGGACTGTGATTGGCTGAGCTGACCTGAGGGTGTGTCCGGGCTGATCTTACATTGGCCGGTGCACCTCCTGATGTCATCTCGGAGCAGCCGGACCTGGTCCTGCAGGTGGAAGCAGATCTGGTCGCAGCTGTCTCGTTGGGACTCTGAGTCCAGTCTGTTCTGGATCCGGTTGATGTGATTCTGCATGCGGCCCAGTGCATCCTGAGAAAAGTTCTTAATCTTGCGCAGCTCATCCTCCACTCGCCCGCACACCTCGCAGTCGTGCCCCAGCATCTCCACCTCAGTCACAATGCGGTTGAAGTTTTCACCGTGATCCCCAGTCAGATCCTTGATCTTACGGACATCCTGGCTCAGGTCCACAACCTTAGAGATGATTTAAGGTGATTAATATTTAAATCAATCATCACATTAAAAATTTAAAACAAAATAAATCAGTACAGAGTCATATTAACTGGAAAATGTACTGACACTTATGACATTATTAAATGTATTAGAGGTTGCTCAGTGGTGGATTCTTAAGGCCAATCAACTGAGACAACCCTTTCACTGATGATTTGGGTAACTGTTGAACAGATAATCTAAATAATAAATATAGAAATATCTCATTCTTAATCACTAAACATCAAACATGAAGCAATTCAACAATAAATCTGGAACTGAACAACAAACTAACAGTTAAAAAAAGTGATAATGATTAACTTCCCTGAGAGTCTGTATTTTCAGTTATAGAGCCTCTTTTTGGACATTGGCCACTATTGGCTGATTAGTTGGCCTATCTCTAATATGAATTGTACAGCTGGATCATTTTTTACTAATATAAAACCGTAGTCAAAATTGAAAATGTTGGCAGAAACATACAGATTTTTTGCTTGAATTAAGCAAAAAAAAGGAAAAAAAAGTCTTGAATTAAGCAAAAACAAACAAATCAGCCAATGGAACAATGGAAAATTATCTTGATAAGATTTCTTGAAATAAGAGTTCCCAGATCTATTGTCTGAAAATAAGTTCTAAATTCTAAATACTGCAAAAATATTGGTCAGAAATTTTTGTGAAAATTTCAGTCAAAAAACAACAACAAAACCTCACATCACAGCTTAAGCTGTTCATAAACCTAAGGAAAAACAGGGGGAAACTGTGACTCAAGGCGTTAATCATGATTCCCTGTGTTGATCTTTTGGTCAGATTGACCAACACTATTTGGAGTGATATCACAAAGCCCTGACCTTGATCCAACAGAACATTTTTGGGCTGACTCAGTGTCACAAGTTCTGCCAGAGGGATTGGGCCAAAATTCCTGCAGTGTTGTAGAAAGTGATCCCAAGAGTCTGAATGAAGTTACACAATTTGAAAGCAATGCTACCAAATATTAACAAAATGTGTAAATTTTTGACTATCTGAGAATATGATCCAATAATTATTATCCCTAAAAGTTAGGGGAAGTTGCTGCTGTTTATAACAGAAGGGTTGACATCCACATGCATGTATCAGAAGTCAAATGAAAGGGAGGATCCTCTGTGTACCTGTTTAGCATCTGGCTAAAACACAACTTCAACTACATCACTAAATCATGTTCAACATGTTTAATATGTATCCTAAACCAGTAAATGGGTCACTACTGACCTGGTGGATAAAGCCCTTAGACTAAGTGAACCTAAAGGGGAAGTATATGCATTTAGCCTTATCTCACCTGTACATTCTCGAAATTTTGATACTGGTTTTTACTGGACCTTTTTTAAAAATTATTCTTGACTGTTTTTATAATTTAATGTGTGTATTTACTTTGAGCACTTTACAGAACATAAAAACTACTTTCGTTGCAACTGTATAATGGTATTTTGCAATGACAGTAAAGCTTATTCTATTCTATTCTATTCTATTCTATTCTATTCTATTCTATTCTATTCTATTCTATTCTATTCTATTCTACCGGAACTGAATATATTTTTGGAACTTATCAATTAATCACTGAAACTAAAGGAACCACATAAGTGTTGTGCAGAACAAAATATAGTCTTTCCCTCCAAAATGTAGCATAAAGCAACTACAACACCTAAAACTGTGCTTATGTATAGTACTCACTAGAGGAAATGCACTTAAATACCTTCCACCACTGAATAAAGGTTCTATGTGTCTTAACTGAATGGAACAGATAGTATTTCAGTCACTGTATGAAACTCAGTCTTACTTTGTCGTAAAGAGAGTCTCCAGACACCGACAGATCTTTGAGTTGAGTGTTAAAGTGTCGGATCTGGTCCTCGTTGGCGACCACTCTCCACTCCAGAGACTTTTGTGTTGTGTTATCTCTTCCTCCTCCCGTCCCAGGTAATCCCCCTCCTCTTCCTCCCCCTGTGCTTCCTCCCCCTGTGCTTCCTCCTCCTCTTCCTCCTCCTGTACTTCCTCCTCCTCCTCCTCCTGTTCCCCATCGTCCTCCACCGTCTCCACCGAACCCACCGTCTCCTCGTCCCCCTTCTGCTCCTCCCCTGCCTCCTCCTCCTGTCCCTGTTATTCTTCCTCCTCCTGTCCCTGTGCCTCCTCCTCCTCCTCCTCCTGTTCGTCCTCCTCCACAGCCGCACTCATCCAGCCTCTGGCTCAGGATGGAGGTGGTGTTTTCAACCTTTGACAGCCTTTTGTCTTGGTTGTTCACCCTGTCCTTCACCAGCCCCACATCCAGCTCCACATCGGCAATCCTGAAGGCCTGGTCATCGAACCGGTCCAGGAACACAGATCTCAGGTCCCCCAGTTCTCTGTGGAAGTAGTCCTTCAGGTCGTTCTCCAGGTACGAGCAGCTCTCTTCAGTCCTCTGCACAGTGTTGTTGACTCGCCGCTCAAGGTCCTTTAACCGACGGTCCAGTCTGTCCTCCGTCACCGGCTGATCCCTACCACCACCTCCAAATCCTCCACCAAAGCCTCCTTGACCTCCACCAAAACCTCCTCCTCCTCCTCCGTAGTTGTTGCCTCCTTCTTGTCCACTGAGCTCCTTCTCCAGGCGGTTTTGTAGATTATCAACATTCTCCGAGGCTGAGCTGATCTTGCGTTCAGCATCTGTGACGCGGTTTTGGAGGTCCCTGATGGTGTCGCAGCAGCCCTGCGACCGCACCACCTCCCTCCGCAGGCTGTCCAGACTCTGCCGATAGCGGACGTCCATGGCGCTCAGCTGTTTTTCCAGAGCGCGGATCCTTTCTTGATCCTCCTGCTGCTGTCTGCGCAGATCCTCCACACCAGCCTGGACAGAACATGTCAGAGTTTGGCATCTATTAAACATGTTTTTCTTCTACTTACAATGTGGATCAGCTTAAGGTCTGTTATCATAAGAGGATAGTCGCATTAAAAGGTGCCATGTTATCTACTTGAAACTGCAATTACATGTATGTGTTTTGAACAGGTTAACTGTTCTTGCATGGTGGAGTTACTCTTTGCAGATTTCTATACTACTGAACAGGTATGCAATTTCCACCATAGGAGTGTCTGAATCCAAAAAAATAACACACTACATTTACTCACGTTATGTTTATCGACACATACTCATGACACATACTCACAATATGTCATTTCATTTTATTGAAATAGCCGCAAATTAGTAAATGTAATGTTAAATGCAAAATTAACAATTAGAAAAGTCAATGTATCTAATGGTAAATTAGCTGTTAATATTCTTTTGTTGGTGGTGTTGTATTATTGTGTTGCAAAGTGGCTTAACAACTATGCAGTGTGGCAGGAACATCTACTGCATAATAACTATAATCACTTATGTACACTATTTAAATGTAATATAACATCACTGCATTTCTGACATTTTCTCCATTGTTTTTACCAATTAACTGTTATATGTCTTTGGAGTGGACGCCATACTTTTATTCTGGTTTATGCGCAGGTTGGTTTCTACCTGACAAGAGGAACAGGACAGTGACACTCTCCTCTCCAGCTCCCTCAGGATCTCCTCCTTCAAAGTGTTCAGTCCTCCTCCCGTCAGACCCCCGTCCAATTCGTTACCTTTTCCATTCACCAAGTGGTTGTTGATGCTCACCAAGGTTTTATCATGAGCCTAATGGAAGACAGAAAGCACCAATTTCATTTTCAGATGGGCTATTATGAAAAGTATTTCCAGGTCTCCATACATTGGAGGCTATCTAAGGTATAAATAAAATGTTAAAAAGCAAAGAAAGTAAAGACAAGGAGTTAAAAAAAACTCTCTTGTCCATTTTATTTATGTCCATCCTAACTTCGGGTTTTCCATTTCTATCCATCAGTTCTTCAAGTTAGGGGTTACTTTAATGTCAACTACTAACTTTACTATACCAAAAATGTTTGGGAAAAATATCGAGGATGCTACATACCCAAATATAAAACTCAACATATACTTATTAAGAGCAAAAATTATATAATTTTGGATGGGTAAAATGCAAGCTCTGAATTCTCGTAATGTAGTTCGCCTCAACCTTTTACCCTTCCTAAAACCTGCCAGTTCACACCAATACAATTAGAAATACAGTGTATCAATGTCTCATCTCCCTTCAAAGTGCCAGGTTATTTTTTTTCTAGGCAGATACTATTCATAGCATTTTTAAATATGAATGAAGATATATTGACAGTGAGACACTGACTACAGTTGTGTTTCTAGTATTGATGAGAGTGGAAAGAGAGAGGTGCGAGAGCAACTTCTAGGTGTTTCCAGAGTAAAATCATTTATGTTGAGGAGTGTGTTGCCTTATGACCGCATAAGCAGACAAAACACTACTGTGACTTTAGAGCCAGGATTTCACTGGGGAAACAGCTGATGGTAACACTGGGGAAACTGTACATATAAGAAGAGAGGGATTTGGTAAGTTGTGTCTCATCAGCTCATCTGACTGAAGTTGATGTAGAACTTATTATTTCCATGGAGGGAACTTCTGGAGCTGGTTTCCACAGAGGACAGGTGGACTCACTTGTGTGCGGTTGTCCAGCTGGTCCAGTTTGGTCTGGATGCTGTGGATCGTCTCTTTAATCTCTGGCTGAGCTGCATCAGCTGGGTTTCTTCCTCCTGAGGCACCACCACCGCTGCCGCCGAAGCCTGGTTTGTTTATGTTGACCAGGGTGGACTGAAGGTCCTGCAGGTTCTTGGTCAGGGTCTGGATCTTCTCCTCCAGCTGCCTCACCCTCTCACTGTCACCTCGCCCTGGAAGAGAATGACTGATAGACTGAAAACAGAGAACTGGTAAATGTGTAACACTTTACAGAAACACATGAAACTTCTACAGCCACAGAGGACCAACAGGGTGAATTAGATCAGCCACTGTTTGAGACTCCTGATTATAAATGTGCTTTTCTGTTCATTCGTACTCTTCACAGACACCTACACTACAGACTCAAATAACTTTATGATCTTTGCGATGTTCACACTTACACTGCCTAGTAATTGGCATGGGACCATAAAAAAGAGCAAATTCTAAGACTATATAAATATAGTAAATTATTATAAATATAGTATATTATTATTGCTATTTTTATCATTATTATTATAATATTATAATATAGTAATAATAGTCTGCTGCAAATACTGAACTGTTACAAGGCAAAATTTTTACAATCAGTGAACAATGAAACATATAACACAGCCTGAAAGCCCCATAGAGATGGAAACAAACCATTTAACCCATAAAGACCCACTGTTACTTATGTGGCAGTTACAAAAATTTTTTTTTTTCTATATTTAACTTTTTTTAAGTGATTTCACCATTTATTATAATATTGTCCTCTACATTTTGTGTTTTTTTTCTGTGAAAATCAGGTATTTTACTATATTTAATTTCCTGATCACGCAGATGTTCGTGGGTCTGGGACCTTTCTGTGTGGAGTTTGCATGTTCTCCCTGTATTTCTGTGTGTTCTCTCTGGGTACTCCAGCTTCCTTCCACCATCTAAAGACATGCACTGATAGGTTAATCAGTTAATCTAAATTGCCCATAGGTGTGAATGTGAGAGTGATTGGTTATTTGTCTCTATATGTCAGCCTTGCGGTGAACTGGTGACATGTCCAGGGTCTACTGCGCCTTCGCCCATAAGTTCCTGGGATAGGCTCCAGCGACCCCTGTGACCCTAGTGAGGATAAAGCGGGTTCAGATAATGAATGAATCAATGAATCAATGTAGATGTTCATAAAAGCTCAAA
>JAPTYQ010000018.1:28691260-28704813 GCA_029814465.1 Ostorhinchus cyanosoma
AGATAGATAGATAGATAGATAGATAGATAGATAGATAGATAGATAGATAGATAGATAGATAGATAGATAGAATAATTCCAGTATTCAGTATCAGGGGTCATTTTTGCAGTTTTAATGCAGTATCAGAATAACAGATGATCTGGGATACAGACCTGGGGCTGAGTTTGTAAATAAATAAATATTTCCACCTCTGTTTTGTTAACATGTCCGACATTGTGTTACACAAATATCCTTTTTGTCTCATATCAATTTGCTCCTATATTCACGGCCGATAGGTTAACAGCCACTGTCATGTGACCCATCAGCTGATCCACCACTAAAAAAAGATCTAACGTGGAAGTCTGAGGCTTCGAAGCGGTTTCTTTCCTCTTCTTTAAACTGAAGGTTGCGGTTTTCCTCAGGTTTTCCTCCGTCCAGGTTCAAACAGTAGATGGTGTTCATGCAGTCAGTCAGCTGTGAGTTCACGTTAAACACTCGGATGTTTCCTCCAGTTCGGCCTGACCATCTTTAAACAGAAACAGCTTCGTATTTAGTCTGAGTCTGCAGCAGGCCGGCTAATCTAAACTGAGCTAACAGGCACTGGGGGGTGGAGAGCATACCTGGGGGCCCCGTTAACCCTCACTCTGCTTTTTCCACTTGGCCCCCTCCTTCTCCATCACCCCTCCCCTTCCCCTCCCCCTCTCTCATTGTTTATTTTACTTCCTTCAGGATCTTTTCTTTCCACTCAGAGCTGCTGCCGATGGCCGAGAGGAGGAAGATCCTGACGGAGTAAAACCCGGAGCTACAGCTGCACACTGGAGAACACAGGCTCATCTTCATCATTAGTATCATCATCGTGGCATCTTCAACGGTGTAAACGTCCTCATCAGCAACATCAGCGACATCATTACTGTAACAATTCTCTCCATCTTCAGCTTTGTATGTGCCGTTAATACACCTTCAAAAAGGAAGATTTGCATGTGTGCTTAGATTATGTTCATGCTGGAATCTGTTGATTTTAGTTCCATCTCATCTCTAACAGCCTGTGCACGGATCCCCATGTCGAGAACGGTGAAAATCCTTATTGAGCTCATTCTGCTCCTCTACAGTGGTAACAATGTACACTAGCTGCTGATAACTTAGGCTACGTTCAGACTGCCGGCAAATGTGACCCGAATCTATGACCTGTATCCCATCTCCTAAAGACAGTTTGAACAAATCCGACCCAGGCCACTTTAATATATGGTCCTAAATCCTGTATCTGATATTTTGCAATATGATTTTAATTGGAACGTCCGGGTCGCATTTATCCGACCTTTATGTCATTGAAATGTTTCAATTCTGCGTCCCTCCGTACTTACTCCCGTAAACACAGTGTGTACCTGCGTGGTCATGTATTACATCAGGACCTCTTTTGTGCATACGGGTCACTTCAGGGTTGCATTTACTTCATACTCAAAACAGATAGAAATTGTATTAAATGTGTAATATGAAAGAGCACACCAAAAAAACTCTAATTTCACCAAAAAATTCTAATTGTGCATTAAGACCTTCTGTCTGAACGTAGCCTCAGAAATACAAGTAACAAACATCAATAAATAACACAAATACACAAACATGAATAAATGGTCTGCATTAATCATGTGAAAGTATGTACATAGTGGGATCTTAATATTTTTAAAGTATCAAAAGTTAATGTAATTACTGCACATTATCCTGGTTCCCTCGGCAACAAAATGCCAATGGCATTTTTTCCAGTAGCTTTTGGATTATTACAAAAGCTCTGTAGCAAACTGAACTTAATGATATTTACATGTTTTGCTCAGAAATATAATCTTTACAAATTAAATCCGCATTTATTACTTTTGGGGCAAATATTTGACTTTGAAAAAATGTATGTGTTAGACTTACTTTTCATCACAGCTAAACTTCCAGCCTGTATTCGACTTCACACTGTCTTCATTCACAGAAAACCTTTGGTCTCAGTGTGATCCGCTCCATCCAGTGAATAGATTGTTTTCCACAATGATGCTGTAAATGTGACCAGAGATTTTGTTTTTTTCTTTTTGTTCAATGTGATGACTCATTTAGACACTTTAGTGTTTTTAAAGACATGTAAACAACATTATCCACAGGTGGGTATTGATTCTCATATTTTACGTCATAGAACAAAATATGAAACTCTGAAGCTGAGCTAAACCACAGACCTTTCAGTCGTTTAATGCATAACACATTGATTTGAGGGAAGAAAAGGGGGGGGGGTTCAAAATGCTAACCTCATGCTAGGTTTTAGAGTCATTTCTGCAGCAGATGAGAAGAAGAGAATGGTTTGAAATAGCTTACATTAACCCCACCATAGGGTTAAATAACACTAGGATATAACTGGCAGATGAAATTATAATCATACAAATGTACAACAGCCCTCACTGGCAAACTTAGAAATTACACAGTCAAGTTCCCAGCTTTGCTAACCCTGGAACATCTAGGGTAATGTTATGTTGGTGTAAAAATAATTTTCTCAGTGTTTGTTCCGTGGTTTATTACCAACAAAAAACAGAAGCACTATGTTGACCAGTGTTTTATGGAAGTCTTTACACCTACTTAGGGCTATGTGTCACATATTAATGGTAACATATGTCAATACTGGAGTCATTTCAGTTACAGCTACCTTTGAAATGTTAGTTGCTTATAAACTGTGTTCTAAATAAAACATACAATTCCAACTAGCTTGAGTTTAAACATAGTTGATGCAATCCAGTTCTGACGTGCAGCTACAAACTGGAAAACACAGTCTCAACATTATCATCGACATCAGCAGCTGCAGCAGCGTTAGCCACACAGCCACCCGTTCTCCGAACCGCTGTTCTGATGGGTCCTCATGGGTTACATGAGAGGTAGTTCAGTTAACCCTTTAAACATTAAGTCTATGGTCCATCCAGACTTTTTTTAAATGTTGACTATAAAAAGGTAAAAAAATGCTGTGAGTCCTTCTGCTCATTTTCCCAGAGCACTTATGTAGAACTTTCGTAATCTAGCAGTCATTTACAATTCACTGCATGTTATAATACTGCTAAAACAGCTTCTTTTCCAGCTTCTAGTACAGGGGTGAGTGAAACCACCCTAATGACCCAATGAAGCCTACAGTCATCCAAACTGCACATGCACAGGGTGTGTCAGCGACGACACATCAGGTTTTAAAGAGTTAATCAGTGAGATGAAAAAACATTCACACTCACATTCACACCAATATACTAATATTATCTGATATTATCATATCATTAACACTGAGGATTTAAGAAGGTAATGTATGGCGTCTAAGTATGTCTTATGTATGTGTTTGCATTTTCTGTATTTGTACTGTAACCTCTGAATTCTCTGATGATGGCGGCGCCTGTGAGGGGCGTTTGATGTGACATGCTGAACGTTTCATTCTGCTGGGACTAATCTAATCTAATCTAATCTAATCTAATCTAATCTAATCTAATCTAATCTAATCTAATCTAATCTAATCTAAGGCAAGTTCTTCCTAGTTCTACTTGTCGTTAGCCTCATAGTATAAATATCCAAGTCATATGTTTGACCAAACTGTGATAAAACGAAGCAGCAGTGTTAGTTGAGTAAAGTTACTTAGATATCACAATTTGGCCAAAAATATGACTTATTATGCAATGAGGCTAATGATGTGTTTCCTCCAGGTGTTTTGAAAGAGCCCTCGTCTAAACATATACAGGTTTAAAGGTTAACCCTTTACAGGTCACTCATAGAAATACTCTGAAATTCAAAATTGCAATCTTAGTGTGTTATTGGAGGACATAACAAAAACTTTGTTTTTTAAAAAAAGTTTATTTTCATGTAGAAAATCATAGTCAATAAAGTTACCATATTTGGTTCCCTACCTGTAAGTGACAAAAAAAAAAAAAATCCAAGCAGTATATATAAAAACACATGTAAGGTGAAAGGAACATGTATTTTAGAAAATGAGAATATCACGTTTAGAGCATTACAGCATCATAAGTGTTGATCCAGATCCTGTCCACATCCACATGATCCCTTTGAATATCATTCCTTACATTAGTACCATTACTTCATGGTACCGAACAAAGCAGGTACAGTTACGGTTCATGCAGAGGTGGACCTTACAGACCCTGTAGATCACATTTAACCTCAGATCGTCGCCTCCCGGTAATTGTTGCTGTCACTGTCTTATAATGTGTGCAGAAATGATCAAAAATAGTCACTTGCCCAATAAAGGGTTAATTGTGCTGTATTCAGGACCAGGGCACAGACTGACTGAAGTCAAGGCTAGGCTGAGTCAAGGCAGAAACTGGACCGGATGCACAACAACGGCCTTATGGGTAACAAGTGTTTCAAATATTATATTCCCTCCTGACAGTGAGAAGCAGAATGAAGCAGTTTGAACTGAATCCAAAACTGGCAAAAAAAAAGCATCTTGATCATCTCAAGAAACACCATCATCATCATCATCATGAACATCAGTCAGTGCGTTTACATGCTCTTAGAGAAAATTGACTTATTGCCTTCGTCTGGCTGGTATCGAAGTTTTCAAAGCCATGTAAACACTTAGTCAGACTGGAATCGAACCGAACTGGAGTTTTAGAAATCAAACAATTGGTGCCAGATAATGCAGCTTTTCCTGCATGTATACTCAAACCACGCTTGGCTGGACTATTGACTTGCCTGGACACGCCCCCTTGCGGAAGTGATGAGAGTCACAGCATGAAAACAACACAGTAGCAGAAGGTATTATCCTTCTGCTAATATCATCTCCACCAGACTTTGTGTGTAGTTTACATGGAACCCGATCAGTGTGAACAGTTTGGACCAAATGTTCTGAGCTGCTGCATCATTGTCGTCCATATTCTCGCTCGGTGTTGTTGTCCTCCTTCTACTACGTCTGCTTCAAATCTGCTGTGTTTGTTTACTAATTGTTCTTCATCCATGATGCCAACCAGAAGAATGCCAACGCAAAAGGGCGTGTAGCGCCACCTAGTGTCTCAGAGTCGAACGTCAATAATTTGATTCTCTCGCCGCACATGTACACTCAGATTTCTGGGAAACTCCAGTTTCGTCCTCAGCTCGGTTATTGCCAATAGCTCGATTTAGATGTGCATGTAAACGTACTGAGTGTCAGCAGCTGTATTTACATGTATCTTAACATTTCATTAATGATGATAATACTGAGCTCAAAATGCTTCAAATAACCACTTCAGTCCAAGGAAAGGGGGATATATATATATAAGGAATGATCTATTTAATTGTGAATAATAATCATGTAAACACTGATTGTTTTTCTGTGTTTTGAATAAACTGAGATTTTCTGTGCATATTTACCACTTTTTTTTAATATATATTTTATTTGACTTTTATTTAACCAGGAAGTCCCATTGAGATCAGAAATCTTTTTTGCAAGGGAGACCTGACCAAGGCAGCAGCCATACAACGTCCAAACAATGCAAAACACATACATGATACACAATGAAACAATATAATATACAGTGATTTGACAAGTTTCCAGGAAGAACAGAAACATGAAGGTAGAAAAATGACACTGACCTGAGCCTGTTTAGGACTTGAAGAGATTTAGAAATGGACGGTCAGTAAGAGTCCAAACAGTGAACGGATCAAAACAAGAGATTAACAAAGACCCACTGAACAAAGACAGAAAACAACTCTCTTTCTTTTATATTTCTAGTATTTTTCAGTTCAAACCACGTTCAATCATGTATTTCTCGTGCGGTAAACATTTCCGAATCTCTGATCAGTGTGATTTCAGTTGTGTTGGGATAACATTGTCCATGTGTCCTTACGGCTGCAGCATCATCAGCAGCACCACAGCCTTTATCTCCACCATCAGCTTATGAAAATAAACAGAAATGACCATCAGTAAACTTCACAGTTCATTCGTGTCCCCTGATTTAAGACATGATGTCTGACTTATGTTAATTTACAGAATTCAGAGGTTAAAGGCAAAAGTCCATCTGTCTTCTGTGGCTTTTACAAAATGCAGCTGCTCCATTTTTAATTCAAAGGGAACACACCACATCAGCAGTTCTCCTTCCACTGATCTCCACTCAGATTATTTGGGGTCAAGTTAAAGAAAACACGTTACGGTGTAGTGTTTGATGGTTTTGCTCTTGTTATGAGATATTATGTTTTAATTAAATTTGTTCAAATGTTTTCATTCAGTGTTCATGTAAACCACTGTCTTTGCCCTTTTATCTCTAAAGTTTATTGTTATATTTAAATAAAGTTTCCAGTAATGTTTTGATCCGAAAAGGGTTAAAGTTAGTAGTCAGTTGTTTTTTTTCTTTTTAGTAAGTGGGCTCTGAGTTCAGATTATTTAGTCAAAGTTCAGGTGGGAAGTTCAATGTTAAATGTGTCTTTTGTGTTTCTTGGCCTCAGCAGGTCACAGTTTCTGTTTCTGACTGTGTAGAAATCAAACATCCTCCTCTGCTCGGCCTCCGGCAGCTGGAAGTCATTACATCCTCCTCCTCCTCCTCCCCTCCTCCTCCTTCTCCTTCTCCTCCTCCTCCCTCACATACAGCCCGGCTGTGTTTTTACCACATTATAAATCCATTCAGGACTCACAGCAGCGCAGCCAGAGCCAACTATGGCGGCTTTTAACAATCATGTTTACTGGTTTGTAGGAATAACTGAAACCCACCCAGCCTCAACCTCTGTGAGAACGCTGGGGGAACACTGGGAGAACCTCAGGAAAAAGCTGTCAGAACACTTACACCATGTGAGACTTCTGTGACAACGCACAATACCACTTTTCCATCAACAAAGGACGGGAGCTTTTCCAGTTCACATATTTAATTGTTGACTATTCAGAGTATTTTGACCAAAAATATATTAATTTTGAAGCTGAAATGTTCGCTCCAAGTTAGAACTAAGAAAATGGTTTTTTTTTCCTTGACCTGAAATGTACGTCATATTATACAGGTAGAAACGAAAAGATGGAAACAATGACAGACAGTCTGAGAGTTGGCCAAGAATGGATTCTCTCAAATACAAGATTAATGATAAACAACTTAAGGAAAAAATAGTTGGTTTTGGAGCCATTTTTGTCAAAGAAAATGGTTCTAATTTGTATTTGGCGACATGGGTCTGTTCTGGGAACTGTCTGCACTTCATGTGCTAAAGGCAGGGACCAGAGCATCAAGACCCCCAGGAACCAGAACCGAGCATTTATCAGTGACAGAACTGAGGTGAACTCCTGCTCTGCACCTCCTCTGACTGGACCTCACAGGACCTTAGAGGAGAAAAATATACAACAGTAAATAATGAGAGACAAGTCATTTTCAACAGTGTTCAAATTATACCATCATTTAAAGGTGTCTGTCATATTTAGAAGATCATTTTAGTTAAAAAAGAAAAAAAAAGGCAGTTTGTTGTAAAACGGTTGAAGTATCAGACTGGGTCATGGTACGTACAGTCCTGTGCTGCCACAGACTCCGCCCCCAAACTAATGAATGACAATCACCTGCCGGCACCTGGAGCAGGTCTGAATCAGAGCCTCATATAAGGGGCTCCTCTGCTCCAGACTATCACCTAGACTCACTGACTATCACGGCCATCACCTGGACTTTCATCACCCTCATCTCTTCACCACATGGACTCTGATGTTTTCTTCCTTCAGGTTTTCTGTTCATTTCCTTGTCACGTTTATTTTCTGTTTTATTAAACACCTTTTTCTCCCTTCAGTTCTGTGCATTTGAGGCCAGTCATTTACTTTGTCATGACAGACTGAACACACATAAAAGCGAAGGTTACACACTGGACAGTTGTGGAGCAGACCTCATGGTAGTTATTTCTGTCCACACTGTGTTCAGAGTCACTATAGATATCTCTGATCATGAATTGTATACAGATACTATGCCACTTTTAATCGGTGTGATATCTACACATTAAAACCTTTCCTCATGTATGTTCACACCACATCAAATACCACATGATTAGTGGGTAGAGGTTAGGGTTAGGATTAGATTCAGGGTTAAAGATCTTGGCGTACATTCACATGCAAAAGGGATGAAAATGCGTACGTATAGCTCGCTAAATGTCATGAGAACTGGCATGACAAACAATACAATTTCATGACATCAGTCTGCTCTGTAGCATCAGTGTGATCAGACTGGAGTGATTTTCACCTCTTTGATACTTTTCCACTTCACTCATGAGGAATGAGTGGAAACGTGTTGAAGCAGCAGTTGTTTTGGTGTGTGTGATGTTCATCATGTGAGACTACGATGCAGTCGACTGACATGTTTCACACTAAACTAAATGTTCCTTTACTATCTTTAACTTGACTGCAGCTTTACAGACGTGTAAAAATGTAAAATGTAAAAATCGATTTTTATTAATATATTTTTGAAATGTCATATGTGTCATTGATCATTTGATTTGAAGAAAATCACAAAATGATTTGTTTCTTGTTGACCACCACCTCATAGGGATGGAACTTCATGACATTAAATCAGACATATTGTGTAAAGGAGGAGCAGGGATAGAGGCTCGAAGCAGGAAGGTGAACCAGGCTAAACAGCAGAAATATGAGGCTCTGAGTGAGTTGTGCCAATTAGTCGTACAGAATAGAATCAGCTGAGCCGTCAGCTGATGTGGGCTGAGCTTCTACCAGTGGTCTACGAGGAAACATGAGCCAGCTTGAAAAAAAAAAGTTACAGTGAATGACAAAAAAAAAGAGCTGGACAAGTGAAAATATTCGGCCTACAGTTCTATGATTCTTTGCTTTATGCCCCCCACTGATGAAGCCTTGGTTTCAACAGTTCTCATCAGTGGAAGTGCAGGGGGAGCAGCAGGGTTCTTAGAGTCCTGAACGGACCCGGTTCCAGACCCAGAGCACATTTGGTGGTTCTCGTGCATGCTGTGAGGACTCTGGTTATTATCTGTGCTGCGGTCTCCTAACACCAGCCCTGGCCAGTGCTCTGCTCTTCTATAAGTCACCTCTGGTTTCCACGGGGGCTGCCTATGTCGTGTTAAGGCGGTATCGTGGCCGCCGGAGCTGATTGTGGTCATTCTACACAATGCTCATGTTTCCACCACACACACCACAGCACATGTCAGAACCGTCCCAGAACCGTCTCGGTGCCACACACAGCGCTTCACTTTGAGGGTGGAATAAAGCCGAGCAGAAGATGGTGTGTAATGCAGCACAGCCTCTCCCAGTGGAAACCAGGGCGAGCACACAGCTCGCTCTTTGTCGTGCTGCTTTGTAGGTCTTTGGGAAACTCGGGACCAAATTGTAACCAAGCACTGGGATTACTGCTCACTCTTTTCTTCTGCCAGTTTCTTAGACTTCCTCCATTGTTGTCCTTTCTCTCTCACGCCTACAACTGTCATTATGGTTTGGACTTCAGGTCAAGAGAAAACTACCATTCCTGTTTCCAATTTGTTTGACCAGTTCATGCCTCATCCACTAATGTGGACGTTTAGCAAAACACACGTTTTTCTCTATTTTTCTCCAGTTTGCGTATATCTGTGTAGACAGGGAAAATGAAGAGATTAGAAAATATTGGCATCAACCCTTAATTCATGTGTCATGGACACACACCTGAAAAAACAAATATATAGGTGTATTAGTGTTTTACCTGCAGTACATCTTAGTCAGTATGTAGACCTTAAGGCAGGGGTGTCATACTCATTTTAGTTTAGGGCCACATACAGTCTAATATGATATAAAGTGGGTCAGACCAGTTAAATAATATAAATAATAGGATAAAGAAAAAAAGTAACAATTCTGCAATGAAAATGTTTGCATCTACAAACTGTACTTGAACAAATATGAACAACCTGTAAATTCTTAAGAAAAATGAGTGCAATGATAACAGTATTACGCTTTAGTTTATCATTTGTACATGTGCATCATAACTTACAGATCACAGTGGATCTACAAATACACACAACATTTAGTAACAGGCTGAATATTGGTCAAATTCCACATACATTTCAGGTTATTCCCTTTTTTTTCATGTTTTTAACCTGCCTCTTTTCCATTTTTGTAAAACACTTTGAATCGCCCTGTGTATGAATTGTGCTATACCAATAAACTTTGCCTTGCCTTGTAAAAGGCTAGTCTTTTTTGTACTTTTTTTTTCACAAAAAAAATTCAAAAATTTGGGCTTTTGATTATTTATAGGTTATTATTATTATTTCAACTTCCTTGACTGTTATCTTCAGTGTAAATTTTGCATTTCACAAATTCCTCCCATTGGCCAGACTGGACCCTTTGGGGGCCGGTTTTGGCCCCTGGGCCGTATGTTTGACACCTGTGCCTTAAGGAGACAGACAAAGGTGAACATGAATACGACAGAGACAAACCAAACCAGAGATGAAGGTAACAGAACTTCATGGTGTAAACATGTCACATGACTAACACCTCTGCATCTGCTGCTCCAGTGTTATCTGAAAGTGTGTGGTGTCACTTTAAAGTCTGCTACAGACAATGGTATGTCACAGTGTTTGCTGCAGGATGTATCCATTTTTAGCTCACCGGTCGATAGGCCATGAGCTATTGTGAAGACACAGTGTCCGGTGTCATCTTCATCATCATTGTCTTTGTCGTCATCGTTTTTGCCATCTTCACCTTTGCCTTCGTTAGCAATTTTTTTAAACATCATCTCTGACAAAACTACTGTTCAGATTTATTTCAAAGTTTATTTGTGTCTTAATTTGGACAATGTCTACAAAGATTGTTCACAGTTTTGAAAAATGCTGATTTTATGCTTTTTTTATGAATTTTTGAAATATTAAAGATCTGCCTTTACTTATAATGATCCATATTTTAATGGCCTATAACATGGAAAGGATTACAGTTATCAATGTAACTACTATTGAGCACTGATAGGAAGTCTGATAGGACTTTATTTAATTAGTGAAAGTACTTTTATTGGGATCTTGATCTCCTGCATCCAAACCACAGGACTCTAACATAACTTATGAACCTCATAAATTCAAGCTGGTCTTGATACTTGATAGAACATCCCAGTGAGACGCAGGGCCACTGGTCTTATTTTTGTGCTACATGTACAAAGATACCTTGTGAAACAAAGGTCGTGTGGACGAAACTTATTTAGAAACAGAAGGAAAACAACCCTTTTAGAAAAGTATGCTTTAACATGGACGAGGCTTAGTTATGATCAAACTACTCTGAAGAGTTCAGAGTTACCTGAACACACTGGAGAAGAGAATAATGAACAAGAGGGATGGTGTGACATTGTTTGGAGAAGACAGGTAGAACATAAGGAGAATGCTGTTGATGTCATGGAAAAGAGAAATCCTCTGTTTCTTTTGACCTGTGATCTCTCAAATCAGAGTTTTGCGAACTTGCTGACAGACCACATTAGGTTTTTATCCATTTAAGGAACTCCTTTACTTTGACATTAATCTTGTGGAGACTTGCCCTAACCTTAACCATAACCACCACATACCTAAACCTAACCATAACTTAAACATAAGACAGACAATGTAAATCACTTAAATTGAGGGTTAAGCCTTGTCTTATTCCTTAGATTTAATGATTTACACTGTGGAGTCCCCACATAGTGAGAGTGTAAACCTGAACACAGACAGACGTTCATTCATTATTTATTGGGCCTCCCACTGACTATAAGGCTTTGTTGGTTAATGGCTGTTTTCACACACACTAGACAGGAAACAGAGGCTGAATGTGTGTGTGTATAAGGGTATGATGTGCTATAATGAAAGCCTGGTGTCCAATCAGAGCTGTGATGACACATGTTCAGACATAACGCAGTAAAATACAAGTGATACACAGATGTGCTTCAGCTGATAAAAGGATTCATTAGAATAAAATATATATATAGGATACATTTGAGCTGTCACATCCTGCACAACATGCTGTTATTATTTTTGCTTTCTCATATGTAGTAATGAAAAATGATGTAAATTTTAAGCAGGCTGACAGTGGAGGAGGGGTCATCATCGACCTTTGACTTCCACAGAAAAACGTCAGCAGTTTGTGAAATCAGTAGAAATGATTTTTTTTTCTTTCTGCGAGGATCTGGTTCTTCACCTCCCACAGATCTGTTTTTATGAGCCAAACCTCCAGCAGAGACCACAGGCTGCCTCTGAGCCAAAACCTCTGACTCACTGCTGCTTTCCAAACAGCCTCCAATCAAACCACTCTAAAACTCCAGTTTATACAGTCATAAAACCAGTAACAGGCCACTCAGACATCAGCGCACGCCCGGCAGAAGCAACATGAAAGGAGGCTGCCGCGAGAGGATCAGCAGGGATAAAATACCTCTGATAGGGCTGTTTTTAAGAGCACTTTAATGAGCAGTCGACCTCTGAGCGCAGAGAACAGACTGTAAACAGCAGCAAAAGAACAACACAAACACACAACCACACACTTTATATTTCTGCCCTTTTTTAACAGCATCAAAAGGAAACTGTGGCTTCCTGCAATAAACTCACCAGGAGCTGAAATCTACTTTTCTAGAGGAATTCTCTTTCATACCTGGTTGTGTTTTATTACTTGGGTTCTCGACGTGGGCGCACCTGAGTGTCTGTCTGAATAAACCAAACAACTGTGAAACTAAGATTTCATTAAAGCCTCCATGTCAGTTCTAATCCTTCTGGTCATATTACTGGATCTGTTTAGTGGCTGCAGTGGTTGTTTTTTCTCTTAAAACAGTAGGATTTGGTTCTGCTGTGAGGGAAAAATGTTAAGAATAGGTAAGAAAGCAGTAAAACAAGTCAACGCAATAACTAAGAATGACAACGTTATGAATTATGGGTCATTTCAGATCAGATTTTTTAAACTAGTATTACAGCCTTGTGGTTTCTGTGTCATAATATGTAAATGCAGCGGAGGAATTCAGCTCTATATTCAGGATTTCATTCAAAATGTCACGGTCAGGAACAGCGTGGGTGACACAGCTGCATTTCTTTCACTGCCATGTCTGACAGTTTGTCATCTTCATAAAACTCAGCTGGTTTGGATCTGTCTCAAAACGAACCTCATTATGTTGCTCAATCCATCGGAGCCATTTTGTAAGTTAAATGTCATCGAGTGGCAGTTTAACGTGAGTAGCGGACAAGTTCACAGTTTAGACTCAAGTTCTGCAATTTAAAACATACTGGACCGCGAAAGTCCAGATTAGTATCAAACCATGGTTTTCAGATACTAGATGGGTTTTTTTTTTTTAACAGAGCTTGAATAAAACATTCATTATACACGAAGATTTTTGATTTTTTGAACATCAACCCATGACACAACACAAAACCCCCAAATATGGACAGATACAACCAACCACTGAGAAAATTGATAAAAGACAAAGAGAAAAAAATATATATGTACATTTTAAAAAATTAAGTATAATGTATAATTATATACTTATTAACATCAACATTTACTAGATGGGTCTTTTGCCACCATAGCCACTCCTCCTCAGGTTTGTCCTCCTAAACCAAAGCCACCATGGGCTCTCCTCTGTGACATCCATAATTGACCCTATTATGCGTCTCTTGGCAGCTCCTGAACATCCAAAGCCTCTCAGAGCTTCATACAT
>JAPTYQ010000018.1:28720772-28731130 GCA_029814465.1 Ostorhinchus cyanosoma
CAGTAAGTTAAATGTAACTGAGCGGGTTTCAGCTTTGGCTCTTGCCCAACTCCAGCCTCTTGTCCAAATATGGACAAAATATCAAACTCAGTTCACAAACCAGTGGGTACTGTCATTTCTTATGTGATCTATAGATGACACAACTTATTGTTTTTATCTGTTGTGTGATGATATTTGCATGTTTTACTCGTGTGTGAGGTTTATCCTGCTATCAGAACTCAGGAACTTGCAGTAACAAAACAAAGAGATATGTATTTGAAATACTGTCAATTTATAAGTCATGAAAACTTCATTGCAAGTTACTTGGGTCTCAAAGCTACTGAGGCTAAGAATTTAGGAAGGTAATTGGCAACGTGACCTCTGGGAATATCAACATTTTCCTTCAGACATATCATGATGGTGGAAAACCCCATATAACTCAAATTACAATCTATGTATTATATTAACAGATCCACCAACAAATTAATATCCATGGCCCACACAATTTCTGAAAACATTACAACTCTTGAACTCTGAACATTTTGGAAACTTCAAACAATGAGATACACAGATTCTTCTAGTGAACACTGTAAACTCGACCCCATTTGGAGGCACCATTATAGAATGCAAGGATTTGTTTATAGGAGAGAGGAAACAGAATCAGTGACATAAGTGAAGTCATCAGAGGTCATGGCTAAAGGGAGAGATTCCAATCTTTAGGTGTAAACACTTCACAGGCTTTAGGTCTGCTCTGTTAAATGTAGTCCAATGGGAAAAGTGCCTCAGTGCTCAGTAATTCCTATTTTTTGAAGACTTGGTTTCACATGAATCAGATGGCTCCTGTGGTGATCTAACCTCTTATCCAAAGACTAAAAAATCATGACAAAACCTGATTGGAGCTGAAATTTACAAAATAATAATGACACAGGTCTTATGCCTATTTTCTTAATCGTATCATTCAAAACAAAGTTAAAAGTAGCTACAATTCCTAAGCATATTACTATTCTCTGCACCACGGCTGAGATATCTGCTTTTTTGATCCACCAAACTGTTGGATATTATTAGGAGAATGTTGGTTGTTGCTGAAGAACAAACAGCAATGGCTTAAGATGAAGAATGTGAACAAAATTTAAGCAAATTATTCACAGGTTCGCCACTGCATTATTACCAATAGTGTAATGCAGGGGTCCCCAACCCTGGTCTTCAAGGGCCCATATCCTGCATGTTTTAGATGTTTCCCTCTTCCAACATACCTGACGGTTGTTATGAGGTTTCTGCAGAGCTTGATGATAGGCTTATCATTTGAATCAGGTGTGTTAGAAAAGGGATCCATCTAAAACATGCAGGATAGGAGCCCTCGAGGACCAGGGTTAGTGACCCCTGGTATAATGGATGAAACTGTAAGCTTCTCTTTTTTGTGAAATCAAAGAAGAAGCAAAGTAAACACACCTGGAAAAGGTCGTAACCCTTGGATTCTGTCAGGTCATACGGTCTGATGATGCCGTCCTCCCTGATCAGACGCACTGGGCGGAGTTTGGTCACTTCCTCTGTGGACTCTGCCGCTCTGTGATCAACAACATTCACACACAAACAATTACAGACCAACAGAAACACACACACACAGTTAGTCTGTGACTGCAGAAAGTTTAAACACAAAAATGCTACTACAATTACTATTGAAATTCTTCTCTGTAAGTTAATTTAACGTGTGTTTTTTTGGTTTTCTGGGTTAGAAGTACCATGATGCCGACCATGCAGAGAAGCAAACAGAAAGGAGAAAACAGTTTACAGAGCAGACGCTGCCTCAGAAGATTAAACTGAACATTCAGATTCTGTTCAATCATTGCACACGATGCGGTTTGATGGAGCCGTATTCATATCTCACCTTTCACCTCTACAGTGACAGCATGAAACATAACCATTGTCAGATCATCAGAACGCACTGATGGGTGATATGACTGAATGGGGGAGGGGGCTGTGGACGGGGGGGTAACACTGAGGCAGCTGGGTCAGAAGCAGGTTGTTATGGTGACGCGTCACTGCGATTTAACTGTGTT
Source organism: Ostorhinchus cyanosoma (assembly GCA_029814465.1). Taxonomy (NCBI): domain Eukaryota; kingdom Metazoa; phylum Chordata; class Actinopteri; order Kurtiformes; family Apogonidae; genus Ostorhinchus; species Ostorhinchus cyanosoma. The sequence goes on from JAPTYQ010000018.1 coordinate 28,722,809, forward strand.
TTAAAGCAGTTGTTGATTCTATGATAATGTGTAGAAGGTCCTGAGTGGAGTTTAACTTAGTTCTAAATCAATAATGTCTGATAAAAACACTGTTAATCAAAGTCAGAGGATAAGTTGGACAGTTTGGTACCTAAAGTAAATACAAATACCAATGACGAACAAAGATATTTGAAACCATGGCATCTTCCTCATACAGCTGCGATTTGGTATTTACTCTGAAGGGCAGACTGTGGAAATATGAAAGTTAGTCATTCTACATGCACATAAACCAAAGTCAGTGTGTAGAAAGTCATGTAAAGGCCATGTCATTTAGTTCTTAGGAAAATGAATCACAAGCAAAAAGAACAAAAACAGAATTATCTCCTATAAAGGGGCTGCTCTAAGTGTTCTTACTCCACTCCATTTACATTTAATCTAAAGTTATTTAACTGAAATCTTTTCAGATAAATTTCCTTCCTGTTCCCTGGTTGCACTATACATTGCAATGGAAATAAATGGCATCAACCACAATAATTCCACCTCAGTCTGTAGGAAGAGTTTATCCATATGTTGAGATTCTGGTCTAACCTCTCGGCCAATCAGCTATCAGTTTCATGCACATCCATGTTTATTAGTGCTTTAATTGCATACACTTGCACTACTACAGACAAAAAAACTCTGCGACTCCAGTGTGTTTCGACACAGAGAGTTAAACTCAGCCCGGCTGAACCATGTGCTCATACAGTCAGCCAATCCCTGAGGAGAGAACAGAGGGGAGGTCGAACGGTCCACATTGTGATATATTCGGGAGTAACGCGTGGGGAAAACGACAAGCTACATATAGATTTTGTTTATGACACAAGATCTAGATTCTGACGCTTATTCTATGATAGATTAGTTTATGTAAAAGCTAAACACTCAAACACAACCGTCAGAAGAACAATGTCTGATCCATGTTCTCCCACAAACTAACTTTTATTGGTTTTAAGCTCTTCCTGCAAAGTTGTACCAGTGACAACACTAGTCTTTCTGAGTTCACATTTCAGACAAGAAGCGCCTAGAGCGTCTGAACGAAAAGGTGAAACGCTCTGAAAAAACACTGTATTACAACAAACATAAGGAAAAAACTAAAGCGTCATATGTTTAAACACGAGTCCACTTCCTTTGCATTAATAATGCAATGAGAAGTGACAGACCAACAGTCCAACCTTTGTTATACGGAAGTAACATTCTCCATTTTTGTCATCAGACTAGAACCATTGGACATGTGGACAGGACAGGCTGGAATTCTAATCTCTGGAATGCTGAGCCGCAGGCTGTACATAAGGTGGTTGGTTATAGTTAAAAATGTCAAGCAGTGGCATCTCTGTTTGCACGGGGTCTGATGTCTGTTTGAGATTTACTGAACTCAGTAGCGCATTCATAACCACGGTTAGATTGTGTCTCAGCTTCACAGAAAAACAAAACCCTCCAACGCAGAAACGATCCAACATAAATTACTCCCTTTATTTTGAATCACATCTGCAGATACGTGAGCCTCTCCACAGGGCATAGCTGAACAAATCACAATGCTGTAGCAAGCCAAAGGGGCGGGGCTCGTAAGAATGATGGACGATGTGACGAGCATGAATCAGTCCTGTCTGGATGACTTGATCATGAACTTTTCAGTTTGGACAAAATGCAGCAACTTACCGTCCGTCTGCTGCGGAACAACACAGACATGCAAAAACAGCTGCACCGTCAAGCTGTGCTCCTTCATTTCTCTGCCCTCAGCTGTCGGATGGAAACCAGTTTTTACAAAAATCTGTCTGTGCTGACAGATTAATAGGACGCCTCCATCAGATGATGAGCAGATATTAAAAGGTTAAGATTTTTTTTCTGACAACAGTGGAGATGAAGGAGCTTAGCTTGAATGTATTTATTATCAAATACTCACACACCACAAAGACAAGAACAAAATCCCAGGCAACAACACAAGACAAAAAACAAAAGCAGAAAATTAGAAACAGAGGAGACAACACGTTATGAAGCACACCGACGACAAAGGTAAGACTTTGTAAAGCAAAAAATTTAAAGAAGCTACGATTAAACAAATAGCACACAGTTTGAGAACACAAACATCTTCTCAGCGATGACGTTACCTCTGGATGCCCTGAAACGTGCTGCTCGCCATGTCCACGATGCCGCCAGTGGGCCGGGCGACTACACCCACCAGACCTTTTCCAAAGCCTTTAAAGAAGCCAGCAGCACCCTCTTTCTTTGCACCTGCAGATAAACAGGTAAAAGGCAGGTGTCATAATGAGTTCACTAAGACACAGATGGACCTGTAACAAACAGCAGTTCCTTGCACGACCACTAGAGGCTGAAAGGTACATTTCATTTTATTTATTTATTTAGACAGGGACAATGCACAATATACGTTAACCTTAAACAGGAGATATGTAGTGTACCAGGTTGTAGCATCAGTGCTAATTTCCATCTGTAGTCCCTGGATAAACTACAGACAGCAGGACAAACTCCAAATGCACAGTGGCCTGCATCTTCATGTCCAGTGTCTCACATGACACTGAGGTAACATGGAAACTCTAAATATCCAAGTTCAAAACAGCCCACAAACCAATGGAAGCCATTATATAGTTATAGCTAAAGATGCATTAACTGCAGCTTACTGCTGATTCAGTGATCAAATCTGTCCCACTACTTCTAAACTTTTTCAAACAATGCCTGGTAATACAGAGAAACATTTATGATCAAACTAAACCACAGACTATTAATAACTGCCACTCTTAGTGTTAAATAACTGTAACCTGTTATTAAGTAAAAGAACATTCTCTATATTCTAATCTTAACAAACCTCTAAATAAAGTTGCAGGTTACTGAACAGTGCATGTTTCCAGCTGAGCATCACAAGTAGTTTCTCCAAGACTATTACCACTGCCAAGGAGGTGGGATCCCTCTGAGAGGATTCCACCGAAAATACTGCGTCCATTTTTATCAAAGATGATGGAATGTTATGATCTGGATCAAGATTGAACTCAATACTTTTTGCAATAAATTCATAGTTGATGAATATTACCAGAAGCACATCCATCCAGATGTGTTTAGCCATCTGTAACCACTACTGCAGAAATGTGTGATGTTCATTTGACGTGTTTCCAGGTGTGTGTAACTGTGGCATTACTGTACTTGCCCCTGTCACTGGTAAATATGCCCAATATGGAACAGTTAGCGGTCAGGGGGGGTAAAAGACTGAACTCAGCTTTTCAGTTCTGGTCAACATCTGATGAATCAGATACACCTAACTGCATTTCTTTAAAGAAGTCAATCACCCATCATTTATTTTGACAGCGGCAGCAAAACATTGAACAAATACATGTTCAAGTGGCCTAACTGAACACTTTTACAGTTGACAAACAAAATAACATTGTTCAATTCTAATGATTCATTTTACAAAGCAGGGATCAGGCAAATATGTGCTCTGTTTTGTTGTTTTACTTAACTGAATGCGGCACCTGAGATGTTGGTGATCAATGAACAAATTAAAAGGTATTGATCGCATCACCTACCCTCCACAGGCTTGGTGACGATGCCAGTAATTCCACTCACAACACCCTGTAGAACACAAACATTCATTCATCATCTCCATCATTATCAGAACCTGCACAGATAAATGTTAACTGAATAAAAACTCAGATCCCTACCTTCAGCAGTCCTTTTCCACCTTTAGCCAAACTCTCTCCAAAGTCCTTGGGTGGTCGGTTCATCTCCTCCCGTCGTTTTTGTTGGTATTCTTTGTCCATAGTGATGGCTGCCAGACCTTTACCCATTGAACCTGTGATCCTGGACACCGTACCTGCAGCGCCACCTATGAGACAGATGAAGGAGGAAGAGACAGTTGGCTGATAATTATCATCACCTCAGTCAATTTATTTTATCAGTAAATTTTGTTCTCAGTGATTCTAAAACAACTCACAACTGAAATTTAGACATAATATAACTTCACTGATTTATCATATTCATAAAAGACAAAATTTTCTGTCTGTAAATTAGATCAAACAGATCCAGTTCATGTCGGTCTGTTCAGGTCTCTCACCAACGGTGTGGCCCAGCAGGCTACGGACTCCAATCACGAAACCTTCAGCAAACTCCTCTGGACCCTGAACTGCTCCCTGAAAAACACACAACATATGTCCACAACTGAACCAGGACCAGATCACAAGACCAGAAGCAGGATCTGGATTTGGTAGAGGCTACAATGAAAACCAACATTCTTCTTCTGTTGATTAATGTCCATAAACAGTACTTAACCAAGTGCTGACACCCAGCACCTCCTTAAAATGTTCTGATTATATTGTGGACAGTGACTTTAAATACAAGGCTGATATAGTAATGATTATTAAGATTATAAATACTCAAAAGTTTTCACTATTAAAGGGGTCATATTTGGTTAAACCCACGTTTTATTACGCTTTGGTTCATTTATTTGTGTATTTGGACCCTAATAGAACATGAAGTTTGAATTCGAACCCTCCAGGTGGTGCAAAGCTATCTTTATATTCATTTTGGCAAAAATCAAGCGGATTTCTACAACCTGTTTTAATTCCGGCTTAATTTGTTACATCTATAACAAGTTACTTCACAACATTTGCACACAAGGTCAAGACTTCTGACGAACATTTCCTCCGAGTTCAACGTAATCGTTTGTCAAGCAGCAGCGGTTGTAGTCCATAGTGAAAATATGTACAAACTTGGAGCCGCTTGTCGGTTGTATAAACAAACACAAGTGGCTGAATAGGACAGAGAAGCACAGTCAACAACCTGGAGGAGGTGTGGTCATTTGCATTTAAAGGGCCAGTGCTCAAAACGACCTTTCTGGTGTCATTACTCAGAAATAGGGTTGAAGATGGACCTGTGGAGTTGAATTAATGAAGAATTTAAAATGCATAATTCTGTTTAAAAAAGCAAGAGATCACTCCTTTAATTTGTTAGTGAGGATGGTGATATTTATAGACAATGATGTATGTTGTATATACAAGCAAACATTCTCTGATGCAGGTTCAGAGCATGTGGAAAGGGTGTGAAGGTGCCTGTTCTCAGGGCTTCTTGTAAACCAGGGGTGTCCAATCCTGTTCCTCGAGGGCCGGTACCATGCATGTTTTAGATGTTTCCCTCTTCCAGCACATCTGACGATCATTATCAGGCTTCTGCAGAGCTTGATGATAGGTTTATCATGTGAATCAGGTGTGTTGGAAGAGGGATACATCTAAAACATGCAGGATACCGGCCCTCGAGGATCAGGATTGGACACCCCTGTTGTAAACCCTTCATTACTGTACATTTGTGTCCAAATTAAAGCAAAGTTATCTTAACGTAACTTCACTTAAAATGAGGTTTTGAGATAATTACTGAATAGACCTAATGGTGTGATGAGAGTGAAAATGTGTCAATTATCAAGCAGTTTTCAGAAATGTAATGTATAAATCTATTTGCCAGGTTAATGCCTCTAAAATGAACATATGTATTTGACAAATGTAAGCTGGAGTTTTACATGTAACTGTCACCAACTGTGGAAATATTATTATTCTGTAAAGGGTAGGTGACCCCATCATTACCTTTTAATTTGTTTTTTTATGAAGTAATTCTGTTGTTTTTTTTATTTAAATACGTAAAGATATTTTAGTTGCTTTTGCTTTCTTACATGTATAGTCTTAATGTATGTTTTTATCTGAACCCTGAGTCTGTAATAGACTTTATGATTTACTATGATTATTGATTGAGTCTGTATAATAACATGATTGATGATTCGACTGCGACTTGGCTTTTCCTCACTGTTTGATATCCAGCCCCTCTCCCTTTAAGTTTCTAGCTGACAAGAAGATGACATCCCCTCTAAACATTATATGCACTATATTAAAAAAACTGATAGGTCTCTCATGTGGCTGCTCACATTAGATTAGACACTGGTCAATTAATCTCATGTACATTCTTTACATATATTTACTAAACAAGATGATTTCGGCTGCATTTAGTTAAAATATTTAAAATAATTTTAAGTGATAATACCTGGAATGGCTCATAGAAAAATGCCTCAACCCCCTCAGACAGACCCCGGATCAGTCCAAATGGATTTCCCAGAACATCCAGACCCAGAACCAGGACATACATCTGCTTCAGAAACTGCAGACAAAACAACAACGAACACATTCTTTCGTCAGATCCTCATCACGTTCCGCCCCTCCTTACTGTTGCCCTGACAACACTATGCTGAGACCTCACCTGTTCGCTGTAGTGACGGACCACTGCCCACATCAACTTCTCTCTACGGTAAAACTGGTACTTCACTTCAAAGAAGTCGAGTCTGAGAGCGACAAGAGCAAACATCACATTATAGTAACTGACTCTGAAACAACCATGTAAGAAATTTAAACAGGAGGATGTAACGCACTTAAAAATGAGGTCGTCAACATCGGTCAGAGTCGCTCCGATGCTTTTCAGTAACAGATTCAGTGACTGGACGGCCGCTGTTTCCTGAGCTGCATCTTCACCACTGGAGCCCAGAGACAGACTGAGATGGAGCTGGAATTAAATACAACAGACACACTGCGGTTTTAGCATCTTTTTTTCCTCAATAACAACCATGTCTGAAAGTAAAGCCAGTACAGGTGTAATACTGCTGACGGCCACTAGGTTGCGGCTTAAGAAAATCTGGCTTCAACTGAAACTTGATGTTTTTTCAGGGGTAACGCTGAAAAACTACTACTAACTACTTTTCCTTGAGGGTTAATGACAGATGGAAAGGACGATTAATAAGAGCAGAAAGAATCTGGTTTCCCTAGACAGATGTTACACAAGGTTGGCTGTGGTGAAACTAAAATACCCTGAAGCTAGACTACAAAAATACATCTTCAGAACTTCCCCTGGTTTTCTTAGTGTGCTGTTTAATGCAATATATAAACAGACATTGTGATAAAAATGTGACCTCATGACCAAGGTTTGAAACAGAAAAAGGTCTAAATAAAGGGGAAAAGTACATTAATAGACTCTTACTCATTAACCTGTCTATATATATTTGTCAATGTAGGTCCTGAATCAGTAGGACTGTGTCCAAAAGCACATCTATAAATTATGTCTGTCAACGTACTAACCTACATATGGTCAATCTTAAGTTTACTTGTTGAATCACACATTACCTGTCTACTTTTATACTAACATTTTAACCCATTATTACACTTTCTCCAGCCTGATTGGGCTATGTCTTTTCCTGCAGAAGTTCAGGTTCACAGTTCAGGGTTTACAATTTAGTTTTTTTTTTTTTTTGAGGAATCTGTGACTGAAGGAGCGGTAAATGAATCACTGATATAACTACAGGCTGTGAATATCACAGTGGTAGTGGTGGCAAAAATACAACAGAAATAGAGACAAATTTCACACTCAAGGTTGTAAAACCTTAGTCCATAAGCTAATGGGTGACATCATGGTGGTTGTGTCACGTTTTTACACAGTTTATGACTGTCCTTCATTAAACTATAACAGATAATAGTCCATAAATACAAGAATAAACATAACTAAATTATTCAGATAATTATGGGTGTGAGCGTTCACCTTGATGGGGGAAATGTGGAAATGCTCAAAGAAGCTCAGTCCTGATGTGTCGGTCAGCGATGCCTCCATGAGCTCCGCCTGCAGCATCTGCACATCTTTGTCAATCAGCCGGGACTGAAACAAACACTAGGTTTAATATAACTAACATAAACTAATCTGAATGTAAATCCATATGGTAATCACATTTACATTGAGCAGGGAGTTGAACCATCAACCTGCTGCTTTGTCTTACCTTCTGTTTGTCAGCCTGAGGGTCAGCGGCAGGTGTAAACAGAGCCAAAATGGCTGTGAGAAAACCCTGATCGATCTTGACTGCCATCTCCTGAACCAGAGCCATGAAATACCTGAGGAAGAAAGAGACACAGAAAGAAATCAGCTGTGTTCCACTCAGCAGCACAGATTAGAACCTAAACCTTCTTGCTGCTGATAATCGGACTGATTTCTAATATTACGTGGCTAAACACTCACTTGAACTGCATGACGCTGCTGTGCTGGTTGAACCTGGTAATGATGGAAACATCGATGAAGGGCTTCGGCTCTGAGGAAAGTGGAGTTAAGTGTTAGAAATTATCAAATATGTGTGTACTGTAGTGTTGTCACGATACCAAAATTTTGACTTCGATACGATACCAGCCTAAAGTATCTCGATACCGATACTGAAACAATACCACGGCAAAAACTAAGCAACCATCAAAAGGAATGGAAGAAATAATAGGAGACAGAACATGGAATTTTTTCTTT
>JAPTYQ010000018.1:28744677-28762146 GCA_029814465.1 Ostorhinchus cyanosoma
GAAGAGAAGAGAAGAGAAGAGAAGAGAAGAGAAGAGAAGAGAAGAGAAGAGAAGAGAAGAGAAGAGAAGAGAAGATCTTCTGTACTTTATTTGTCACGCCATGGGAAAATCTCACAGTAACAGCAGCAAATCACAACAGCTAAGTGCAGAGGAAGGTACAAAAACAACAAACAAGTGAAAAATAAAGTATGAAGAAAAAAAAAAGAAATCTGGTATATAAAATCTAGTGTAAAAATTCAACAAATCAATGTATGATTTGGCGGTGGTCAGTTCTGTAACACAGTCTATGTATGTACCTTAAACCACATGTTTGAAAAAATGTCACTAAAAACAGGCAGGAACCTCTGGTCATGTAACTTACCGAGATGTCACCCTATCCATGTCCACTCTCAGGTCATCCAGCGTGCAGTCGGTGAGGATGGTGCTCACCTCCATGCTGCCGTTGTTCAGGACCTTCCCTGAAGCCTTCAGCAGGTGGAGGGCAAACTGTCCCAGGCGGAGGTTCTCCTGGTGCTCGAGGCCTAAGGGCTGCACAGAGCAATAATAGTTTTATTATTTTTTTAGTACAATTCCTTTTTATCTCTAGCCATTTTCTTTCATTCTCAAATGAAGATCTTATTTAGCTATGACTAACAGCGCACACAAAACCATCCACAGGGCTTTGAGCGAGCAGCTCTTATTCAGACGATCACTCACCTGTTTGGGATCATTACTGTACAGAACCAATCCCAGTGACTCAATGTTAAAGTTAAACTTGATCGTCTCCAGAGATTCATCCTCATCTTCAGAACTAATGATACTCTGCTTCCCAACATCTTCTGCACACAAACAACAAAAATGTACAAATAACACATTAACTTAATTTCATGTCAGAAGAATAAACAAACAAGAGCTAGTTCTGTGTGTATGTATATTTCAGACCTGTGGGGGGTCCTCCTGATGCTTGAACCTGCAGAGTTGTCTCCTGTCGGGGTGCAGTGGGCTCGAGACTAGTGGCCTCTCCAAGGTTTTCTGTCAGGATCCGCAGCAGCACCTTCAGGTCACCTTGACTAAGCTCCACCTACAGGACACGCCCAGAGAACTTCACTGAAACACAACCTCCTCCATTATAGTTCATCCAAATCAACAGGTTCAAACTTACTTAGCACAAACACTGGATGAAGAGGAAAATGACTAAACTAACCCAAAACTACATCCTGATGTCTACAGACTCTATGTTCACTACAGTTAACGTATTGGGTGGTTTAATTTAAACTACAGGATGAACTGTTTTCAGAACTAAATGTACCTTTGGTGGTGGACATGTAGACTGAATGCAAAACCAGAGTGAAGGAGTTAAAACAATAACAATTATGCCAATCATGTCATCAGGAGAACATTTATGTTCAGTCATTCCACTTACAACGTAAGAATGATCTTCTCAGCTCATTAACTAAAGTCTTCTTTAATATTTGAAACTGTTACACTGCTGCCTCTGTATTTATTATTCACACCCACCTTCATTGGCTTCAGATCTCCATCTATCTCCACAGCTGCCATCTTTGTGTACCACGATGCTGCCAGGTTTCTGCGAACGCTGAGGTGCATGTTTACTGGTTCCAGCAGCTCAATGCTGGGTCGACCTGACCCCGGGTCCATGCAGGTCCTGGCAGTCAAGGAAACCATGGGTGTTAAGATCTCATTACATTTGCTAGTTTGTCTTGGTTGGTTTATTAGCAGGAGGACAAAAAAATAATGTATCAGTTTTCATGACATTTGGTGGAAGAATCCTGGAATTATTTTTCTCTTTTTGAGTTTTTGTAACATTAGACACAATGTTGGACAGAACAGCAGGACTTTAAGGAGTGAGGAAATATAATTATCTGGAATTCTGCCCTGAACTCCCATCTCACTGACTGCAGTTTCCCTTTCAGTTCACACTGAAAGAATATCATATATTTGCTTCTAAACTTAAATGTGATGACGTCTTTTTTAATTGTCACATGTTGGAGGTCAACATACTGCAGAAAGATCATTTTATTAACACTGACATGTTGAGTGGTTTAGGTTTTCCTGGCCACAAGGGCTGATCCAGAACCAGGAACTGGTGTCTGTGAATAACTGACCTGGACAGCTTTAACTGCGTCAGCTCCACGTCCATGTTGTCAATGATCGCTGGCAGCGGACACCCATCAACTGGCTGTAGTGAGAAGCTGTTCCCCACTGTGATCAGACCGAGGTCCATCACAAGTGCATCATGGGAGGTGGAGGACTGGGGGATGATGATGAGTGGAGCCTTCAGCTTGATGTCAGTGGACAGACGGAAACTCTTCTGGGCAAAGTCTCGAACACTGGATGCTGCCTTCTCTGCTGCCTGAGCGGTTGCAGCGCTCAGAGCCTCTTTAGCCACTTGGAAGTTATTGGTGAAGTTCTGAAAAAGATTAAAAACAAAATGATAAACCTTATCGAAATATTAACACAGAAATAATGAAAGAAAAAATGTATAACTTAAAACAAAAAAATGTATGACTGGTCACATACTATAAAAATGACCAAAATTCATGATGTCTATAGAGATCAAAGTTGAATAAACTCTGTACAAAGGTATTAAACTCACCAGCAGAGACATGATGAACTTGTGCAGGTAGACCACCTGGATGCAGCCCACATTCAGCTTCACGCGTCCGTCAGTTTTGGAGGTGTCGGCGTATCCTGCGCCCTCTGTAGCATTTGGAGTCAGACTCATAGTAAAGCTGAACACCTCATCACCCACAATGGAGATGGCCTGGAAGAAGAGTTAGAACATCGAGTTGCTTCACAGTCATGTGATGAGCCAGAGTCAGTTCAAAATAAACCTGAACCTGGATCACACTGATTCATCTGACTCACCAATTCAGAACAGATGCAAGACTCAATACCAAAATTCATCATGTCCGGGATCATCAAAAACCCACAGAAAGTATGAGATACCTCCATTTTGTCTATGGCTGTTTCTACAGTTAAGATGCTTGGTCTAAACTACTTGACTTGACAGTTTGTTATGAACCAAAATTGAATCTTGAAGTTGGTCAGATGAAAAGGGGTGGTCTTATGCTGTATTTATATGCTATGGGAATTATGGCAAATACTAGTTACGAACTCGAAAATTGGACATGAATGCCCCCTCATGTCATGCTTTTCCACTGGAAAACTGGGAAAAACTTTTAATACATACAGAGATGAAAATAACCTTTAAACTTTTCAACATGATGAGTAATGAGAGATTCATTGTGAATGATAAACAATGCTTTTATTAATGTTCAGCTGTTGTTAGCTGATGATTTTGCACATTTATAATATACACAATGTGCAAAAAACTAATTTTAAAGAAGCTGTAGCAAATGAATTAACACATCCAAAACTGTTTTACCAAAGTAGTGGATCATGATAAATTGTGTGTCTGCTATTTTTCACTTTTCTACAACAACAAAAGCATTTGAACACAATGCACTTGTATTTTTGAATTCACAAGAGAAAGGATCATCTTCCCAATAACACATCCAAAGCAAACTGAACCAAGGCTAACTGTTTCTAGAGTATGAACTTTATTGGATAATTTGGGTGTTCAGACTACAGCAGGTAGCGTCAACCATTAAACAAAGAAGAGGGAAAAAAAAACAAAAAAACAAGAGTTCTGCAGAGTGTAAGCATCAACCACTGAATTCAAAAATACAGAAGGTTAAGGCCAGTGTAAATAGTGTGCAGTTCATTTAGTTCATTAAAGTTCATCATCATTAAATGAATCAACATTGAACAGTAAAAACAGTGACTGACCTTCTTGTAGATGCATTTAGGATCAACATTGACGACAATGAAATCCCTCAGACGAGCAGAAAGATGAGTCTGCGGTCCTTGCATCAACAAAGAGCCATTGATACCTGCAAGAAATATCACATCAGGTGAGTTCATTTAACATCTACACTAGTGAAACACAAGTCCAGATACCACAGACATATTTTAGTTAGTGTTTATTACTGTAGGAACGTTTATGTTGCATAGATTCTTGTCAAAGACAAAAGCATAGAAGACAATAAAAATACAAGTACTGAGTTAAAATTTCAGATGGAGTTTTACATGATCCCTGTGCCATAATCCAGATTAAGGTCTGATGGTACAGATTTCAGCACCCTTTGGCTTTAATTTTGGTTCATACCTTGGATCTTGATGTCAGCCATGTTGCAGCTCTGGTCACAGACCAGGACGTTGAAGGCTCCTAGATTCATCATCACCTTCAGGTCAATGACCTCCGAGTCTACAGGTGACACCAGGGCAGCTGCAAGGAAACACAGCATACAGCTGGGTTAGGGTCTGGGTTAGGGTCAGGGTTTCTGCTGCCCCGGATCAAAAATGTGACGTGATTCAACAGCTTCAGACTTGAAAGAAGACACATATTCACGGATTCATCAACAAACACTTAATGCAAAGGATCATTTCTTGTGTGTGTGTGGGTGTGCGTGTGTGTGTGTGTGTGTGTTGTACTGACTGGATTTTGTTGACACCGTCTTGTCGTCTGTTTTCGGTCTAATCTCTCTCTCTGCAGATGACATACTGTCAGGTGACATCACCACCGAAAGGAAGTTAATGGACGACAGCAGAGCCTCAGTGTGAAGCATCAGATCGAGAGAGGTAAAGGTCACCTGTAAAAAAGACACAGACAGGTGGAATTATAACATCCCATAGCTCTGTGTAGCCCTCAAAGAGGAGTGGAACAACATTCCATGGCCAAAACTGACAATATTGTCAACTCAATGAGAAGCCAATGGTTCACACACAACATACTGAATTGTGATTTTGTTCAACCACGGCCCCCACCGTGTCCACATCAAAGTCCCTGAATGCCAGACGTTACTATCATGTACTAATGGACAGTAATCTGTACCACATTGATCAGCAAAATATATTGTGTACGATTTAATATATTGTGCAACCCTAACACTATTCAAATTTAAAGTGTCATATGGGGTGCTTATATTGTTGCTCAGTGTACAAACTCCACAAGAACAGAGAAATGCATTTGCCTTCTCGAGGTGGAACAAAACAAGAGCAAAGTTCATTCTGGCCAAGACAGTTCATACTCAAGTGCCGAACTCATGGGGGTCCTCCGCTTTTCCACATTAACTATGCCCACTTCGTGTACCTGACCAATCATGCAATAGCTGTCACACACAGCATGAGAAGTAAGATTTGCCCGGACAGTGTGTCGAGAACAGGCTGCAAGAACAAAATGACAATATTTTGTTCTCGCAGCCCAGGGAGCGAGAAGAAATGTCTCTGTTCTCGTGGAGGACAGGACAGGAAAGGTTGAGAGGCAGCTTGTGAAATGTGTGACTCACATTGATCATTTGTTCAGTGTTTTTGTAGACGGATGAGAAGTTTGGCCCACAGCGGTCGGCCTGAAAAAAACAACAGGATACTCAGGTCAAGAATAAATCAACGGTGGAACACATGACCCACTTGAATCAAAACATCCACCGTTATAAAATCTTTAAATCAAAAGATAAAAGCAAACTACAGTTTTTGTCTTAAGTTGACAGCATTGTCCCTAACAAACAAGCAAACAAACAGATAAAAAAAGGGAAAGGGTACTGTGTCATTTTGGTCGAGAGAAGTAAGTATTAAGAATTAAGAAGCATGGCATGAATGGTTTTAAGGTTCTGAGGCATTTGTGACAAATTCTTGAATGAAAAGAAAAAAAGAAAAAAAGAAAAAAAAAAAAGAAAGAAAAAGTAACCAAAATTACACAAGCAGTTTGCAGAATTAAAGTTGAATAAAAACATATAAAATCCACAGTTCAGTAACTGTAAAAGCAGCATGTGTGTATAAAGTTTCTCTTTAGGACATGTCGTCTGTTGTCTGACTGGATGATCAGTTGCTGTGACAATCAATATGTATGTGCAACTCAACAGCTGATCAATAAAAGTGATCACCTTGAAGTATTGCACTTTGAGCAGTTCAGCACCGGACTCCACTGATGAGCTGATGAGACACAGCGGCTCGCCGTTCGAGTCTGAAACACAGCACCACAAAACGTGTTGATCACCGGACTGACACTAACTCTGATCAATGATGTCACAGGACACACGAAGCCTCTGACCTTTGAACTCCAGGCACTTCATGGTGATCTCTTTGATGTAAATTGTGGCACAGGTGTCATACTTTCTGACTTTGGTGTCAATGCCCAGGTGAGCAAAATGCAGAACCAGGAAAGGAGATTCCTGCTGCTCTTTGGGTTTCTTGAGCGTCAGCAGCACCTGGAAAGAGGAACAACACCTTCAAAAATCAGACGCCTGGAGTCAGTTTGGATTTACAGTTTTGCTTTAGCAGGATTTTTTTTTTTTATTTCTTGTGCCACACTTTGAGTAGTGTTTTGTTTGTACTTTATTTGTACTCATCTGTTGTGTTGTACTGTGCATGTATTTGGTTATTGTAGTTTATGACTTGACGATAAAACTAAACATAAGCATATGTACTTTTCACCTGCTCAGTGTCTTACCTCATTAATTTCAAACTTGAGGAGGACGTTAATGATGTTTTCAGTCAGACCTTGGCCTGTTGCTGGCGACTCGCCTGCAGGTCGCCATGGTAATGGTGATGCCTCCACCTGCTGCTCAGGAAGCTCTGTCTTTTCTGTGGACGGAAACGGGTTAAAATATATATTTAAATTTAAACCTGGTTTCCCATCATGCACTGGGGTGGAGTTACCTTGAACCACATGTCCATGCTCCTTACTGCCCTCCGCAATGTTCTCCATCATGATCTTCATGAGGACACTCAGGTCCTCTTCACCAAGACTCATCTGAACACACAGACACAGGCTTGAATAAATGAACAAATATCAGTAATGTTTTATGTCAGTGTAGGTAATTAGTCTTATTTATTTTTTAGATTATAAGACATTTATAAGCACTTATGAGGCCTTTTTAACAGGCAGTGAAGAGCTCAAGAACTTTATTAAGGAGTTTTAATAATTGCATAATTAACATTAATTAACATTTTTATGTGAATTCTTAGGATTTTAACCTAAAAATCATGTCTGCAATTACTATCATCAGTTTTAAATCACTGAAGATCTTTCACTTTTGAATGTGATCTTACTGTTTTCTGTAAGATGCACAAATGTGTGTTGATTATTATTTGAAACTATTATATAAATTAATTATTGTTTCCATGTATTATGACACTCTGCTAACATTTTGTTGATGTGACACCTACATTGAGGGACCGGAGGACTCCCTGGACCTGGACTCCAGGGATTTTGCTGAACCAGGAAGCAGACAGATTTCTGGTGACAAGCAGCTCAAAGCTGATTGGCTGAAGGATCTGGATGTCTGGTGAGGAGTCTTTTTTCAATGTCGTCCTGCAAACATTTGATCAAATTTGAGGAAAAAAAAACAAAACAAAACAAAAAAAATCCCTTAAAGTCAGTGGGAACCAATGAGAGTCCCTTCCTTGGATCCATGTTTCTTCATTATGCTTTAACACATGAACATGCCTGAAACCTTAAATGGTATTCATATTGATATTTAGTACAGTATTTACAAAACTGTAGCTTAACTTTTATGGTTTTTAATGCTGTTCCTGATTTTATAATAGTTATGTATCGCACAGCTTTTGCGTGGATGAAGTTATCACTTGAGAAACTCCTATAAATATTCAAATCTGTGTTCACCACATGTCATCTTTCAAACTGATGATCTGTTTGAGTTCTTTTCCTGAGTTACATCAGCAGTAGTGTCTGTTTCATTACACTGTGGACCAGGCAACATTACGTGCAGCTGACACAGAGGCTTTTTCCCGTTTCCTGGCAATGCCAAGATAAATCATGAAATGCAATTAAAACTCCTAGGGCTAACCAGCATTCTCATTAGCTCACTGTGATACCTGGACAGCTTCAGCTGCGTCAGTTTCACTTCCATTTTCTCCACCACGGCAGGAAGATCAAAGCCTTCAGCGGGATGTAAACAGAAGCTGTTCCCCACCGTGATCAGACCCAGGTCCACCATCACAGCATTCTGGGAGGTGGAGGACTGTGGGATGATGATGAGCGGAGCCTTCAGCTTGATGTCAGTGGACAGACGGAAACTCTTCTGGGCAAAGTCTCGAACACTGGACGCCGCCTTCTCGGCTGCCTGAGCGGTCGCAGCGCTCAGAGCCTGTTTGGCTGTTTGGAAGTTGTCAATGAACATCTGGAGGAGAAAAATAAGTCATTAGTGTGATTACAGAAAAACAGATCCAGCCACAGCCAGCCTTACATGAATAAAGTGATAAAATGGCATGAAGGAACCAATGAAGCATTCACTGCCTGAAAGTAGTCAATCTTATTTCTGTTTCATAAACTGTCTCATAATCACAGTGATGTTCGTATTATAAGTAGGGCTGGGTACTGAACTATGATAGACTGTTAAAGACTAGATTTCATCAGCCTCCAAAATGTTTTACTTTTGCAAATATTAATGTATTAAAATTATAAGAGGCTCTAGATAGCACGCTCTAGTGAATAGATTTGTTTGAGTGGCAAAACTAAAATGTAAAATTTGAGAGTAGAAAAGGACAACTTCTCTCGAAACAACACTGTAATAAAGAAATTTGTATTTTTTTATGTTACGAACAAATAAAACAGAGGATTTGCATCAGAATGTTCATTTGCAGTAATTAATAAGCGGTGCTGAAAAATGCATTATTCAGAGACTGGTACTGAGGCCACAGTGTCAGTATCACTATGAATGATTAATACAACCCAGACAAAATTTATAACTGATGTATACATAAAATAAGAGACGTATTATATTAATGTCTGGTGATGTAAGAGTGTTGTTAGGGCTAAAAAAAACACATCTGTGATATACTGGTTTTCAGTTTATGAAACAAAAATTAAGTTGAAAATCATGCAAAATAATAAAAAAGGAAGTGGAGTTGACACAGGCAGAGGGCGGGTCACTGGGATGGGAGTGGGGTGTGGATGATGTCAGCTGAGTGAGCAGCACAGCACCGATGGAGGAAGTGAGCTCTTGTTATTGTCACATGTTCATGAAAAACATCCCCTCACTCCTTTAACAGTTGTCGTGTTACAGTTTCTGCATCAGGCAGTTTTGAAGGGACGCTCTGAGAATTACACGTCTGAAGAGCAGATGAGCAGATTCAGCCTCCAAAAAGAAACCTTATACACATTCTGTACAAATTCAACTCAGCGGCTCTGCATTTGATAAACTTATTTCTTATTATTCTTATTCAAAGTCTTATTGACAGACTCTGCTTGAGATTGCATGTCCACAACATCTCTCGGAAAACACTAAAGAGGAGTTTGTTTTTTTTAAAGGTGGTCTGAAAGTGCAGTGGAGCTGTAAAGCAGAGTGTCTGATGCAGTTCAGAGCTGCATGCTGTACGCTGTACCTCGTCAGCAGACGCACAGTGAACGCTAAAAGAAGCCTGAAAGAACAAAACAGACCAACCAGACAGAAAGATGAGAGACTGCAGAGAAAAAAAGCATGCAACAGGAAACAAAGGGCACACAAAAAATAAATAAACACTGGCTATGTACAGTACTGACATCCCATGAGGTTAACTTTAGCTTTGTTCCTGTCTGAACTGATCCTATTACTTTATAGTTAAGTGAAATAAATTTTGAACATTAATATACATTTCCGACACTGAAATTAATGTTACATTGACGTATTTCAAAAGTCCAGCTAAAATTGCCACAGGGTGAATTTTTCAAGTGTGACACATAAGCTGTTATTAATCTGAAATATAAACATTAGCTTCAGTGTTTCAACTCTCACCACTCGTCTTTAGTTTTAGAGCTGAACTCACTTTCCTCCTTGTATTATAAAAACTGAGTATGTTTTGCAGTTATATCATGCTGTCTATGCTCAGCACTGTGCTTCTTATCATTATAAGTATCTAATAAATAATTAGACAGGTTAAAAAACAAAAAAAGCAAACGATAAAAACAGCACAAATAAACAGAACAACATTTAAAAAACAAGACTGACTATAAAACCACAACTGATGAAAAAACACAGAACACCAAATTCAGTCACGTGACAGTGTAAATGTGTGTGTGTTTGTTTGAATCTGTGTTAAATGACTCACGTTAGTACATATTAACATAAAAGAAAACAATGGAGTTATGTACTGTGAGGTCACACATCAGGCTGCCAATATTTTGGGGGTGGAGTTTGGGAAGAAGACAGGGTAGAAGTCACCAAGCTAATGCTAACACTAACTTACTAAAAACACCAACCCCACGGCAACTTACGAAATGTTATTTTAAAAAGTCACCAAGGAATTTCAACTTGTTGCTAAATGCTGCCACTTACAGTTGTGTTTAACAACAATAATGTAAGTATTTGCATCATGTACAATTAAGACAGCTTGTCAACTAGTGGACTAACTGACAGACACTCAATACTGAATTAAGGCTAACATAAGCCAACGTAGCTACAGATACAGTAATTAATTAACAACAGCAATTAGTAATGATTAGTCTGACTTACTAGCCACAACTACAGTAAAGCTATCTGTCATGAAACTTATTCTTGTAGAATGCTCAGAAAGTCAAACTAAGTATGTTTTACAGAACTTTAAGCATTATTACATTTTAAACAGACGTAAATTCATCTTTTAACATATGTCATGAACTGGAAGGTTAGCTACAGACCAAACCCTTCTCTGTACCAGGCTATAAACATATCTGTACTGTAAAGTTGGGTATTTTAACACCGGAGGCTACTGGACTGAGTGTCATGGACAGTGTCAAGTGTTCATAGATTTGCAGGAACTGTAGGTTTTACAGCGTAAACTCCAGATATTGCTGCTGTGGTGTATATTTGTATACATAATGTGTGCAGGATTATATAAAAGTAATCATAGGTATGTAGTTAGAAATATATTTGCGAGCATGTGTCTGACCAGCAGGGACATGAGGAATTGATGCAGGTAGACGATCTGGATGCAGCCCAGTCGCATCGTCACTTTCCCATCAACCTGTGACATGTCACTGTAGCCGTCTCCTTCTGTCGCCCCCGGAAACAAGGACAACTTAAAGCTGAACACCTCCTCACCCACGATGGACACCGCCTGCATGGAGACAGGAGGGACATGAGGGGATTTTATAGAAGAGTCTGTAGGAGACACAGATTAAATCTAAACATCTGCATGAATAGATGAGTTCTGGTTGACGGCCATCAGCCAAACAAAAAGATTTATATTGAAGCAGATTTTTTGTTTTGAAATTTTCATTTGATTCGATCAATCGTCAGTTTGTCTCTAGGAGCTGACAGACCTTTCTGTGGATGGTTTTGGGGTTGACATCTGTGACCACGATGTCTCTGAGTCGAGCAAACACCTCTGTTTCTTTCACCTGCACCAGCACAGATGCATCAATTCCTACAAAGTACCACAAGACTAGTTAACATATATATATAGCATTTCATACACAGCAATTAAGCATAAAAAAAGAAACATGAAACAACATAATGACAATAAAAACACGGCAAACCAAGAAGTACAGTACTTCACAATCAGGTAGATTAAGAAAACATGGGCGGACAAAAAGAAATGTTTTAAACTGGATTCAAAGTGTCTAAATACTGGAAAATTCTAGGCAGTAGTTGCAGTCCACCCCAACTGTTTGAAGAAGATGATCTACACATTACTTAATCCTGTTTACTTTGGGCTGTGCTCTCTAGAAACTGACCTGAGTGAGTCGGTTGATCTAGGAATATAAACATACAGGCTTTAACTTCATCACTAAAGCCAGCAGGACAGCATCAGATGTAACAATGGCACAAAGTCATGCTATCTTCCTTTCTTTGTCAACAGGTCACAGGTTACTGAGGTTAATGTAAAGTTAATCAGGTTAATTAACTGTCCTGAATAAGAGTTTCTACCTGCTCTTGATCCAAGTGAAACCCTGTAACATACCTTGGATTCTGATGTCGGCGATGCTGCGGCGATCATCACACACCTCCACGTGGAAACAGCCCAACATGGCGAACAGTTTGAAGGTGAAGATGCCACCGTCTTTGCCCCCTTTAGACACTGCAGAGACACAGTGAGTCAGTGGGTGGGACGAACAGACAAACCTGTGGACAGACTGCTGACTCACCTGTCCTTCCCTGTCCTGCCTTCACCACCTGCTTTTTTGCATCCCGTTCACGAGTGGCAGTGAGCTGAGGTGGCAAGGCACCATTCAAGAAGTTTACAGTGCACAACAGCGCTTTGGTGTGAAGGAGGAAGTCCAGCGTTGAAAACTCCACCTGCAGCACCACCAAATAAACAACTGAGAGCAGCTAAAGACACCTGACAACAACTGGTGACTCCTGATAACTTTATTCTGCTATTCTTAGAATTAGACTTTAGCTTTTTGTTCTGTCTTCTAAAAAAAATTTGATTCATTACAGAGTTGATGGTGAGACAGGTCACTATCATCTGTTACCATGGCTACCCTCATCCACTCACCTTCAGGGTCTGCTCAGTATTGTCAAACAGTGTCTGGAAGCTGGGACCAGTGGGGTCAGCCTGTAGAAGACAAAAACAGAAAACACTTAGTTGTTAAAGTGTGACTATTTTCATCAGTTGGAAGAAAGAATTTATTAAACTAGAAAAGACCTAAACAATGGCTGATCAGTCCCCCCACCCACAGATCACCACCAAGATTTAATCATTTGTTCCTTGTGCCAGTATTAACATTTCCTGAAATTTTCATCAAAATCCTTCCATAACTTTTTGAGTTATCTTACTGACAGACATACATACAAACAAACATACAAACAAACCCTGATGAAAACAACCTCCTTGGCGGAGATAATAATGTTAATAATAATGTTAGACACATTACACTTTCTACACAAACTTAAACAAACGCAGACATGCAGTTAAAAAGTATTTTAGTCATGATATGGCTGAATGATATTATTGGAGGATTGAAGGATAATAAATTAAATCTAATTTCAGGCCTATGTTGATGATCAACAAAGAATAACACATTTATGTTTGCTCTGCATTGTTACAAACTGATTAATGTATATTATGATCATATATTAAATTAACAATAATGGAATTCTTATAAACCACAATGGGGAAAAAGCCAAATTTCGGTAGCAAAATGATGCCACCGTTAATGAACAGACAACTACTCACCTTGATGTACTCCACCTTCAGCAAGTCAGAGCCGTGCTGTTCTGAGGAGCTGATGAGATGAAGCGGACTCCTCCCATCTGAAACACAACATATTCAGATTAATAGACCCTGTGCTAAAGCTTTATATTATAGTCCTCATAGTAAACCTCTATAAAAATATATATATATAATAATAATGAGGGCTATATAAGTTTATATAATATATTTAATAACATGTTTTCATGAGACAATATTAGTGTTTATTCCTAAAATATTTAACTGATATGTAACTTTTTATCAAACATGTCACAATTAATTAAGAATTAATTTTAAGATATTGTCTTCATTTGAAGGTTTGGTATAGAAGATTTGCACATGCTTATGTACTTATGTGAAGGCTGTGTTGGAGTTGTGCTGGAGATCAGTTGTTTATTCCATTTACTCCATTGGTTGGCTACATGCATGTCAGATCACTGATCTCTGTATACTAAAGTATATTTATATGTTAACTCGGTTCAAACTTCCTGTTAAATTCCTTAAACCTGCTCTTCACTGAGTCTCTTTTGTACAGTTTTCTACAGTACTTGTTTAGAAATACAGCTGCAAGCATCAAAAAAACAACAAGTTCCCGGCACAATATACGTTCTAACATAAACACCATATAAACAAACAACAGTGGGCAAATAGCTTATATTTAACCTTAAGATAATGCACCTGCAAAAATCATGTTTACTCATTACTAACTGTTTATCAACTTGTACTTACCTGTTACTAAACACACAGTTGACTCTGATAATAATGTATTAATATTAATAAAGCAACAAAAATAATAATAGCCCTAAGAACAATATAACAGTAACTTAATTACATTTGTAATGGTTTTATAAACAAATAATAGTAAAGCTTAAGGTATTAATAGTTTTAAGCAGTCTATCAACTTGTAGGTCTCTAAATACCAATAAATGTCTAAATGTCTAGGACTTTGAAAAATGTATTATCAATATAGATTTAATATCAGTTTTGTCCTCCACCAGAGCCTGAGGATAATTTCAACCAAGATTAACTGTATGATTTCTTATTCTGTTTTTAATTATGTCTGTTTTAACCATCTTCGATCAATAAAAATGATACAATCGTATTTTTCGTTTCAGCGCCTCTGTCCTCTCTACTGTTCTGATTTACATGTTTCGGGCTGCGTTACCTGGTACGTCACAGTAGTCTAAGGTGACTCTGTGCAGGTAGGAGGTGACGCTCAGGTCAAAGCTCCGCCCCTTTCCTTCAGCTCCCAGCTGACATACACTGAGGGCCAGGATGGTTTTCTCCTGATCCACCTGCCGGGTCAGCTCCAACAGCACCTAAACACAACACACAGTTATGAAAGGCTCTTCCTCTATGAATCAGGCGATGCACAATATGCGAATATCAACAAAATGAACCTCTTTGACTTCGAACTTGAATTGAAATTCAGTGAGTTCCTCCAGAACTGAGCGCTGATGATCCTCATCCAGCGACTTCTCACTGGTGTCTTCATCTGAATCTGCAGCAAAAATTACTCAAATGATTAGTATTAATGACAATGATTTATGTCTTTAAAAAATCTTTATTTTAGCAATTAAAAATAATAAACCAGTGTATAGGCAGAACCAACCTGTTTCTATGGTGTGAAGGATGGAGGGGTGAAGTTCCAGTACTCGAGGTCGTGCCTCAGCCAATGACAGCACCTACAGTAGGAAACATCGACAAGTATGATCCTCTACCAGAGAAAATGTTTCTGTAGATTTAAATCAGGAACATTTTACAGGGGTATTTCTGGTCTCGTCCACTTTATTTGAATGCCCTAATAAATACATTCATTTTGTATATTACTTCTTTATACCTTTTCAGTGGGGGTGGAGGGGGCAGAGTTCATGTTAGGCAGTGGGATACTATCGACCAGCTCCAGGACATTCTGGATCTTCTGGTCTGAGATCTTGACGTGCAGCAGCGGTAGCTCTCCGGACATCTTAAACCTGAAGCACAAACTCCAAATGAACAAATCGTAGGGTCTGGATATGTCCAAAAAGAGTCATCTGTCCACAGACGTACCTGGGCATTCGGGCGTCCTTCTCCACCATGCACTTCGCCAGCTGAACTGTGAAGTCCATTGGCTGGAGGATGTGCTGCACTGATGAACCCTGCAGACGGGCCGCCTTCCAGGCCTCACCTGGACATGTGAGCAGAAAAGAAACACAGGTATGAATAAGAGGAATTATTTTCCCTGATTGGTGAAAACCTCACTGCACAAATCAGTCAGTCACAGGAACCTACAACAGCTGCTTCAGCTGTAGTAGTTGTATAGTGTGTACCTGGCTTAGTGTAGAGCACCTGGACTCTTCGCAGCTCCACACTGAATCTCTCATAGGCCCGGTCCATGATCTCCTCCAGAGAGGAGAAGGAGGACGAAGATGAGTGTCGTGTACTCTGCTCCACACTGTTAAACTGCACAAAGACACACAGAGGTTAGATTCCACATGTTAAGAATGACCCCCGTAGGACTGACTTCAGTAAGAGAAAAAACACACCTGTAAGCTGCCAAAATCCACAATGATCAGGTCTGATGTATTATTGTAGAAGCCAGATTTCGGCAGAAGCAGGTAAGATGGCTTCAAGTCCACCTTCAGGTCTAGAACTTTCCTGGTCTCAATGATGTGAGACAAACCTGCAGGTAGTAAAATCCAGTTGAGTAACAATTTTCAGAAACCCCTTTTTCACCACTGTAAACTTATCACTAGTTCTGGATCGGTGCTGATGCCAGTTGAGAGTTGGTTCAACTTATGAAAAATACAAAACAGTTTAGTTTTCCAGACTTTAGAGTGCAATGATACAGTGAACCATCCCATAACTGTAGTAAACTGACCTGTGGCTGTTTTCTCTTTGATTTCCTCCAGTTTTGATAGCGTGGCAGACGTTAGCACCTCCAGGTCGACCCCTTTCCCCGTCTTGAAGAATTCAGCCATGCTGTTGACCGTCAGCTGCATGACAAAGACCAGCAGACCAAAACACAACAAAACTATTATTATTAGTCTTTAAGCTAAATTTAATGAAGAATGCACTACTTATTACATTCTGAGACAACTCAAACAGTTGCTTCATCATTTGAGTAGGAAGTACCACAAAATATGGGTCCTTTTATAAACACATTCCAAAATTCGTAAAGATTACACTACTGAGTGTGGTTTGATAACATTTCCCATACTAGTCATGAAGTAGAAGTCTTCATTAGGATAGACAGATTTCACCTAACATAGTTTGATGTCAGTGACTAGGAAAGGAATTTATTTATTTTTCATTAGGTTTTTACTTTTTCTTGCTCTTTTTCATTGTTTATTTTATGCCTGGATGTGTATCCATTTCTATGTTAAAAGGCTTATTGTTAAAGAATTCCCAATAACTGACTAAAATGGGAGATGAAAAACATCTGATCAGAATAGAACAATTTCAGACTAATTAGACATCAGGCATTCTTTACCGCATCATAGATGATCTCAACAGGCTGCGAGTGGACTCGGAGCATCTGGTCGGCAGAACTGTCTTCAGGGTTTATCTCAAACATAACATTGAGCAGCGAGGAGGTGGAGTCTCCCACAGAGGTGATTAGTGAAGGCACTGCCCTCTGTTGCTGTAAACCAGTCACAAACCAGTGCTCCAGCGCTGCCTCCACCCTGCAGGACAAAGCAGACACATTTCCACCCAACTGCTAACACATCTGTGTGGACATTTACCTAAATGCAGCCAGATGCTGTGAGCTCCCTGACCTGATGGCCTGAGCTCCTGGTCTTTGAGATATTTTGGTGCTGAGATCAATAATTTGGACTTTGAGGATCTCTGGGACATCAGGCTGCTCTCTGATGGTCACTGAAGTCTTGAGGAGTTGGAAGGTGACGATGATGGCAACGTACTGACACACACACACACACAGACAAAAAAATGACATTCTGATCATTCAGCTGCTTAATCGGAATATTTTTTTACTTTTATCCAGATGGTACTTGTGCATGGGGTTCATTGAGGGGTTCGTACTAGGAGGAACATTGAAGTGTCACTTGACTGACTGTGAGCTACAGTAGAACATACCTGCTTAGGTAAAGCCAGGTTGTGAGAGCTACCGCTGTAGCCAATGGCTGTGTACAGTTTCTCCTTCTCCTCACTCGTCATGATCTCATCCAAACCTGAACCTGAAGACAGAAAAAAAACTGTCAGTCAATAATCACATTCATCATCCATCCATCCATCCATCCATCCATCCATCCATCCATCCATCCATCCATCCATCCATCCATCCATCCATCC
>JAPTYQ010000018.1:29131835-29141840 GCA_029814465.1 Ostorhinchus cyanosoma
TATGCTTAGTTAATAGTTACCAAGTACTTTTGCACCTTAAAACTCACTGTTTTGTTTATTGTTCAATAGACAGTTCAACTGTTCAAATGCCTTTTAGTACTTTACTAAGGACTTAGTGCAGCTTTGCACCGCACTGTTTAAAAGTGGTTTATTGATTGTTCCACAGATCTCCAAGTGTTCAAACACTTTTTCACCTTAACCTGTTTCAGGCTACAAAACATACACAACATACACCAGTTTATACTTTATTATTCTGAATTTTATTTATTTTATGTCATACACATATTTATTTATTTTATTGTATTTAACTTATACTTTTTAAAATTTATTTATTATTATTTTTGCTGTCTTACAAGTTTATGGCTCCTTCTTTATGACCGTATTCATTAAAGTGCATCCATACATTTATTACTGTTGATCTTTTTTAAGCATATCGGTAATAATTTCATTGTTACATCCATCCTCAAATAGTGTTACAACCTACCCAGTACTGGGGTAGGTTGTAACAACATACCTCTTTGTATTTGGCATTAATTGACATAATCTATGATGGTGTAGTAGAAGTCCCAGTGTATGTTATTTATAGCAGACAAATATGGGCACCACATGCCAAAATTTGAGATCTCTATCACTAAGAACCACTGAGTTACACTTGCTCAAACAGAAAGTGTTACTATCATCCCTGGTCTCCCCTACTATCATTATATTATTAATAGTGAGCCAACCAGTTTTATTTCTGTGAATTCATCAGAGAAATCTCAGGGCTCATCACATGATTAATGACAGAGAGAGAAGAAGTTAACGACGTTTTCCCTCAAATCTTCACACTATCGATTCAATCAACACACTTTTGTGACAACGTCAGAAGACAAAAAGATAATAAACCACTGATGTAATCTTTAGCAATGTGTTATTCTATTATCTATTGTATCAACTAAGGAACTACAACTGTCAGAAAAATTTAGGAAATGTAATAAATCTAGCATAATGTGGAAACACTCATTAAGTACAAGTACCTCAAATTTGTTCTCAAATAAAGTACTTATTACTTACTTACTTAAGTAAATGTAAAACATTCCATCACTGGTAAAAATAAAATCAAAATAGCAGGGTTGTTTTAAGGGGACCCAGCCTGACGACCTGTTAATGCCAGAGTTTCAGTCAACATTGTGTCGTAGTTTCAGGGGAAACTACCCCCACCCCAAATTACGAACAGTGTGGAGGATTAGAGTATGATGGGTAATGAGTTGATCAGTCTATTTTACAATAAATTCAAGTGGCATGTTGTATTGGCAGTTGTCATATTGTATTCCAGTTTTGTATCACACATGTATATTCAGTGTGTTCAGTTTGAACTACTTCAACATTTTTCTCATTCAAAATAGTGTCATCTAAAAGCAAATATCCTGTGCATAAAGAAAAAGAAAAAGCAGACAATGAGACACAGAAAAAAGCGACCACAGAGAATGAGCATTTTCCTCATTATTTATTTAAATGGTTTACTAACTATCAAAACTGTGAATAGGTCATTTTCTGTTAACTATTTAATTAACTGTTAAAGTAGGAGATACAATCATTCAACACGTGTAAATTATACTTTAGGCATTTTAGAATTAAACTACAGTCAAATGTCTGAAAATATCCACAGATTTCAGGTTAAATGGAACTGAATGCTCTGATTCTTTGTCTTATGAACTCATTGAAAAGTTTCAAACCAAGTGTCTTTCCTGGATCTAAACACAGACATGCTTTAACTAATCTGACCACTAGATGTCAGCATTCCACTATTTCTAACCGCAGAGCTGAAGAAAGTGTTTTCTAACATCAGAGTTCAACTGACGCTCAAATCTAATACTTCTACATCTCATCCTTCTCTGTGAGGTTAAATATTAAAGCACAAAGAGCAATTCATGACCTGAACATCTCTGTAAGAGGAGAAACAATAAATTACTGAGCTATAAAACACATGAAAAGAAGATGAACAGAGTGTACAATCAGCAGTGAGCCAGCTCACCATGTTCTGCTTCTGCTTCTGCACAGTCAGATTCACTGACCTTAACTTGGTAACATGAAGAACCGAAGCCGATCCACATAAGGCATCAAGACGTAGTACAAAAAATAAAACTGGAACTCTGCTAGCAAACGTTTTACAAAAGCTGACTCAGCCAACGACTATACAAAACTACAAAAGTGATTCTGGTATTGAAGGAGTGAAAGAAGCCTCGCAGATCTGTTTCAAAGCTGTTTGATCCGTTTAAAGCTGACAAACATTTTCAGAAAATCGTCTCTGAGGCTTATGTAAAGTCACCATTTGGAGGCATCACTGCAGTTTGTTTTCTGGATATCTGACAACTCAAATTCCTCACTGACATGTTTCATATCTTCCTGCTGTAGTAGTTTGTCACTGTTTTCTGTTAACACCAATTAATCCGGTTTTTAACGGGTAAATCTGCTACTTTTTAAAAGATCTAAACTTACTAAATCCATCCACCTAAAATGACACATTAAACTATTGAAACTGTTGAATTCGTCCTAAAATATCACACTAATGCATCAGACACAAGTCGATACTGGTTCTAGATTTAACACTTATTGCTTGGCACTGATAATATGACTGATACATACAGTATATCATACTTCACTTTTATAATAACCTGAACCCAACTGGTTTATTTAACAATACCTTTGAGGTGTTTTTACATGAACTAAATAAATGTCCTGTGCTTCTGTTTCAGCTCAGAGCCTTCTCTCCTTTATACACCAGTCCATCTCTCAGGTGTGTGTGTCCGTCTGCCAGCTTTTTACACAGAAAGAGAATTAGGAATTACTTCAAGGTGCAAATAAATGCACCATCACTGAAGCATTACAAGACAAGAGTTACTGTTTATGCTCTAAACATCAGGACTCCCTAGTTTTAGCTCCATGATTAAGTTCAAAAAGAGATGCTGAGGGTGTCTGTCTGTCTGTCCATCTATCTAACAGAAAGTCTAAGTCCTGCCTGTTCCAGGGGACTAACATCTCTAACCCTTAGGTTTGTATCATTCAAACCTTTTACATAATCCAACAATTACATAACCTTTTTCGTTGTAAACCTGGAGGTCCTTTCACTGTCACTGATAAAGTGGAAGGCGATCAGCTGACTCATCAGCTGATTATTGTTGCGTTGTCTCATGACATCTCTGTGTGTGGGGTCTCCTCTGAATCTGGACTTGTGTCTTGGTTCAGGTTCCTCTTGGGGGACAGAGCCGAGGCCTGATTCAGCAGCTCAACCACGTACTGGTCCTCAGCCCTCTCTGCTGCCATCAGACTCTCAGACTGAGACAGACCAGGACCAGGACAGGCCACCTGTGTTACAGGTGCTGACACGGTCCGGGGGACCCTGCAGTAGGGGGCTGCAGATGGGTCAGCTGAAGGCTCTGGTCCTGTGGTTCCTGCTGCTTCAGGTCCCTCCTGTTCCCTCCTCTCATCAGGGACCTCTGTGACTCCTGACTGACTGTCTGGAGGCTGGTACGGTGGAGGACCTGTGAGAGGGGAGCCATCTGGAGAGGGTGGGACCTGGTTGTGGATGATAACTGGGTCTGGGGAAGGCAGTGGGGGTTCGTCCTCTTCCACAGGGTCTAGATCTCTGGGGTCCTTGGAGGGGCTCTGGTCTGGGGAGATGGAGTCTGGTCGGTGGGGGGTGATGTGGAGGCTCAGACCAGCTCTGCTGGCTGAGGATTGCCTCCCTCTGGGAGGCTGGACAGGACTTAGAAGAACAGGTGGCTCCTGACCCAGAGGCCTCCGAGGTAACTCATCTGATTTCCCTAAAGACAAACCAGAATCAGAACCAGAATCAGAGTGTGATGGAACAGCTTATCAGAAAGTCCAGACCATGGACTAGGATGAACCTAAACCTTCTCCACTGGTTATGTTCAGATCAGCAATTCATGACAAGATAAATACATTGAAGGTATTTTCAAAGCTGCAATATCTTAAGAGTTCACACAAATCCAGGTCTCATCAATGCAACCAGCAGACCGCCTCACTTACCTTCCAGGTGCCAGCTTCTCAGCCCTGGTTCTATATGGGTTTGATTTGGAGTGTCACATGTGTGAGAATAGTCAAGAATTGACTTCATTCATGTGGTTTAATGGCTGTGTCACACAAACTGATGAGGCCAATAATCTGGCTGTTGAAACTGCTGATGTGTCAATCATTCTAAAAGGTCAAGGCTTCATCTCAGAGTGAATCTTCAGTCTGAATTGGGATTCAATGTAAGGAGTTACCTGGAGGAGGAAGGTCCAGCTTCATCTTCTTCAATTCAGCCATGGCAGCCTGAAGCTGCTCAATGATGACATCATCACTGTAGAAGAACGTCTGAGCAATCCTCTCCTGCAGGAAGTCCCTGAGCTCCTCCAGCGACATCTTCAACAGACGCTCTGCACACACAAACACATACTTACATACAGATCAAACATGTACCTGGCCTGTTATCAGTCAGATGGAACTACATATCATCAGCTTTCTGCTCTTTTCTTGGATCAATGGCTCAGCATATGTAACATTTCCTGTGTGAAGAGCTCTAAAGCTTAGTATTGTCCCTATTCTGCATTTAGATTCTGCTCATTAAGGGCAAAACAGCAACAGAAGTCATGGTTTGGTTCACACTACAGTTAGACTTCTCACTTCATTATACGTCAGTTGTAACAAGAAAAACACATATGACTGGGGTGAACCGATCAGCTGGAGCCAAGGGGAGCATGGCAAGATGCTCATCAGCAACTTCAGCAGCTACTGCCACTGCACCTGTATTTACAGCTCTACACAAACTAATGTCATGAAAAACATTGTTGTTTTTAATATTTTAAAAAATCTGAATTACATGTCAATTCCTTTTCTAAATCCCACAGAAGGTTGACACTGATACAGTCGGCCTTTTGAGTCTATGCCACAAAATGCACATGAAACATGTCTATATACTGTATGTCAGTGGGAAAATTTCAGGTTTAAAAATGTCTGAAACATGACCAGGAATCAAACACAGCCACAAAATCTGCTCTCATTAGTAGAATAATAGTAGTTTTGCTATATGTGAGTATCGCCCAGTCAACCACAAGTGTAATTCAAGTCCACGTGTTTACTGAATTCTTCCTTCGTCTGAGACGGACACATGACACTGTCCTTACTCTTGTGAACTTTGAGGATGGTGTAGGACATGGCCGTCAGCAGCCTCTCCCCCTCCAGGATGAAAATGTCCCATAGTCGAAGGGTCAGTGTGAACGGCGTCTGCAACAACAACAGATCAAAGGTCAGCACAGGTCACATCCATGTCAGTGAAGTGAGTCTGGCTGGAGTCAGGACGTTCGTTTGGTTCAGGCCCAGACCTCAGAGGCCCACAGGAACCTGAGAGGCCTACAGGAGACTCAGCAGGACCAAGATGTGCTGACAGTGTGTAAACAGTGCCAGCCCTCCACCGCAGGACTGTGGGCCTCATGGGTGAGACTAGCAGCCGCTTACATATATTAATGCCTGTGCAGCAGCACGCAGCTCAAATATCATCAGAACCACTTAGTTCACAGTTGAACTATTGTATGAGGGAAAATCCTCATGATTATAGCTCATTTATTTGACTTTTTTAGTGGAACAGTTGTAGTGTAAATTAGTTACCAGTTAGTATGTGTGTCCATAGTGTTCATTCTGTCACTAAATACTGTGTTTGCTCCAACATTAGATGCTAATGTTAGCTTAGCTTAGCAAACAAAAGCATGCCTTTGTGTTACAACTCATAGTGTATAGAGGTGGGCTCAAGATGGAGTTATGTAAGGGACAGAGGACGTCATCACTCTACTTCCACTGAAACATGTGAAGGGATCTGGAGGAAAAACAGACGACAGACAGTGTTTGAGGGTTTATTTGGACATGTGAGTGTCAGCTGATTTCTCACCCTGTCGATGAAGCACTGCAGGAACCATTTAGTGCTGTAAATCCCTGCAGACATCTGTTCTTTATCCTACAGACAGACAGAAAAATAATCTATGAATTCAACAACAGTAAACTACAACATGGTACTTGTAGTTTCCATGCTGAAAAGGTGTATCTCTTCATGTATCTCACCAGATGTTTCTTCAGTTTGGGGATGAGTTTGGAAATAACCTGGTCATGATGCGTCTGAAAACGCTGAAGTTTGGGAAACCCAGGAACAAAAAACCCTGGAAAAGGAAGAGGGCGTAGGGTTGTTTTTATTTTAGTCTGCACTAATAACAGAAGAGAATGGCTCTTATTCTGGTGTGTTTCTTCACGCTGCCGCCAGGAGCTGCGTGTCAGATCAGTTCTCACCATGCATGGCGTGTTTCTGATTGGTCAGCAGCTGTGACAGGGCCCAGAAGGCGTCCTCCTCGTTCATGAACATGAGCAGCAGGGCAGCGATCTGACTCATCCCCTGACAGTAACTCACCTCCTGAAGGAGACACAGCAGGGGAGGCTGAGGCTGAGGCTGGCATTTGGTTTATTTTCAGTGTTTCTTCATAAAACTGTGAATGTGCCACTTCAATACAAATAAACAAATATTTTAACAGACAGACTTAATTTCCTGAAACAAGGGGAAAAGATACCAAAGAATTATTTTTTCTGAAAACTAGTAATCAGTGAAAGTCCTAACTTATATTTGGAATCAAAAGTAAACCTGAAGAAAAAAAAAAAAGCTGTGTTTCAAGTTTTAAATTAACATTAAACTTTAATGTGATGCATTTAAACTGAAATCAAATCCGAAAGAAACTCATTAATATTATTTAGAATATTTATTATAACATTGTCTCTTTTCACATTGGATGAATTCTCAGCAAATAAAAGAGCAAATAAATATTATTTTCTGGAAAATATTCTTGACATGTAACCAGTCAGATGTTGTTGAAGACCACAGAATGGAGATTACAGATGCACCTTCACCAGATCCAAAGAGCATTTTTAAACCCATTCATTTTATGAGGGAAAAAATATCAGTATCAAACATGCTGACTATTGGATCTAAAAACCAGCCAAACTGATATTCCCTTTATCTATATTCTGAAAATTAGATATAAAGAAATACATTATCATTATTACTATTATTATTATCATCATTATTATATAAATTTTAAAAAGAAAAGACATGTCTGCAGAACATCAGTATTGGTCATTATCTGTCTTATTGGATGGCACTAGAAAAATAAAATGACACTTCACCAGTGAATGTCTTTGAATGAATTCATTCAAGGACAGTGTGATGAAATAGTTTTTATATAGATTATTATAGATTATATGGCAAACAAAAATAGCAATAAAAAATAAAACAAATACAAAATAAAAAATTCTCAGCCCAGAATTTCACAATCAACATATACTGTAAGGAGGATATGTTTTCTTTCTAAATAGAAACACTTACTGTGTTGTAGACAGAATACGCTGAGAGGACGTGGAAGAGCGACTGCTGTCTGTAAAGAGGAGACATGGAGCAAAACCATGAGAATATGTGAAGAAACAGATACAAGTGAATGACGTGACACTGTGACTTTTATTTGTTCTTCACTTTCAGGGAAAAAAGTGGAGGAGAAATATTGAACACTGAGAGAACAGCCCATCATTTCTGTTGCTTGGACGCTGTTGTTGTAACTGATTTCATTTTGTTGAACTACAGTAAAATGCTGAAGGGTTTTGTGGTCCCAGACTTTCCACTGCGGCTCCCCAACAGGCCTGCGGTCTATTAAACTGTCAGTGACATCACCCTGTTACAGGCTCAGGTTCCAAACAAACCCACCGCCATCCAACAGCCTGCCTCCACCCACCTCCTCATATACCTCCTCCCACCTCTGCTCAAGTTCACTATGGGGTCACAAATCAAACGGACACAGTTGGAAAAATCCTGTGATTTTAACCTGCAGAGGAAAGGCTCCCTCTGAAGACCAACTGGTCACAGCTCATCTGTACATTTAGAGACTGAACTGAGGAGGAAATACTAGGCCAAAAGTTCAGCCGACTGCAGGATGTTTTCACTGACATCAAGACAAATGATTTGAAATATTCTTTCAAACTCACCTTTGGATTTTATGGATAGAGTGTATAAAATATGTACAGAGAGGCCCTTTCCTATCTGCTCCATGGGACCACACTTTGGAGTTAATCATGTCACTATTTACATATATGACGTTTCAGTCTAAAAAGTAGGTTTACAAGACAGTTTGTGTCAAAGATGAAAGACAAACATCAAGTTTTGTGTTAAACAGTTCAAGTGACTATTTCTGATGTGACACATGTCACCAAAACAGCTGCAAGACACAGTTACTTGCAGATGTGTGCTTTTAAAACTCTGTATTTTAAGTCTAATACTTAAACTATTGATCAGTAAAACTGCAACTTTCTTGACTTCAAATTGTCTTTTAAATGGCCAAACGTCATATGAATAAATGATGCATAATTCGACCAGGACCATAAAATAGGACCAAAGGCCCTGTATCTCACCACCATGTTCTATCAAGAATCAAACCAGTTGAATTTGTGAGGTTATCAGGTTCTGCTGCTATTGTTAGAGTCCTGTGGTTTGAAAAAAAAAAAAAAAAAAAGAGTCCTGTGGTCTGGATGCAGATCGATCTCCCAGTAGAAGTGGGTGGTACTTTCACTGGAGGAGAACTCAACTAATGAAAAGAAAGTCCATATTTGACTTCCTATCAATACTCAATAGTAACTATATTGATATCTCTCACCATTTCCATGTTATGAGCCATAAAATATGGACCATTATAAGTAAAGGCAAATTTTTAACATTTCAAAAATTCTGCAAAAATTAAAAAAATCAAAGATTCTCAAAACTGTGAACAAACTTTGTAGACACTGTCCCGAGGAAGTACATATAAAATCTGAAATAAATTCAACCGGTAACTAGCTATGAGGAAGACAAAGATGAAGATGGTGGTGGACACAGGCCTTTAGCTCATGGCCGATCAGCCGGTGAGATAAAAATAACTCTTTTCTTCTTCTCTTTTTCCTGAATTCATGTCCAATGGGACAAAAGCAGATGTGGCAGGACTTTGGTCTTCCACTGGTTTGTGGACTGCTGATTTGGACTCATGTTGAGTATTTGGCCTTTGCTGTCTTGTTTTTTTTTTTTTTTTAAAGCCAGTAACAGCTACAATAAGAAAAGAAGTTTAAGGAGTACAGAAACTATCCAAGCAAATGTGAGCTTCCTGAAAACACCATCTCCACAGCTAACTAACCAGGTCATGTCAGCTGATGGACAAACGTTAACACATACAGTTATGTAGTGAAATATGAACTCATCTAAAGGCACTAGCAGGTTCACTGACACACTATAAAACCCAAAACAAATTAATCCTAACATTAGCCAGCCTAATGTAGCCAAGTTCTAACAGATCACAGTATACAATTACAAAAAAGTACATTTCCTCCAATAAACAATAAAAATATAAAACCTCATTGCACAGTTGCACAAAAAGGGAAATTAATTATTATTAATACTAATGAAACTAAAGCCAGTTTTGTACTAGACCGTAAACATGTATCTGTGCTGTAAAGTTGGGCATATTTAACATTTCACAAAGTTTATAGCTATAATAAATACTGAATCCCAAAGTAAACCTTGATTCCTACACTATGATGTAAATTTCACTGTTATGTATTGAAAAGTATGAAACATACATTATCAGTTAAATATTATAGTGTTTTGTATTAAACTTGAACTTTATCATCGTCAGAGAAAAGAAGAAGCAGAAGTTATTCTGCCCATGTTGTTGAACATCTAAAAAAGAGCGATAAATCTGTTGAACATCAGTTTCAAGTGTGAAATCAGCTCAGCGTGACACTCACTTGACCCCGAAACGGTCCATGAACATGATGTGTTTTCTGAAAGTCCTGTTGATGTCCAGGTCAATCTGCTTGATCTCAGAGGAGTAGAGTCTGGCCTGCTCCTTCATTTTCTGACAGGAAAAACACAGGTCAATTCATCTGTGACAAGCAATTATTGTATTTAAAATATTG
>JAPTYQ010000018.1:29325266-29336128 GCA_029814465.1 Ostorhinchus cyanosoma
CTATCTATCTATCTATCTATCTATCTATCTATCTATCTATCTATCTATCTATCTATCTATCTATCTATACATACATATATTTTTAGCAGTATTAAAGTAGAAAGGGCATCTTATTTTTTTCTGTCTTGTTTCTGTTAAAGTTGATACATATTGAGGTTTACAAAATTTTACACAAAAAAATTGGTGCAACAGCTGTTATTGTTTCCCACTTGTAAACTACTCCTTGTTTGCAGCATCAAATCTCTGTGTTATTGACATATTGTTTCTAAATGTGTTGCAGGAAAACTACTTTAAATTAGTTACATGTAGTAAAGTTTTCCACGTCCGATATTAGTTTTAATTGTATTCATGAAAAACATCATTAATCAAATGTTTCTTTCAGGGGGTCACAGTTGATTATAATTGTATTTACTGTTGCCTTCATTCACATTAAACTCTTAACTTTCACTTTATTAATGAGAATTTGAACAGTGGTGCTAATAATAGTTTCACTAATCTGCCATTAACCCCAATCCTGCCTGATCAAACCAGGTTATTGTGTTTTCTATTCAGCCTTCATTTTTGCACCGTGCACTCCCTCAAACACCGCTTTACTCTTCTAGTGTTTAGTTGCTGTGGAAATGTATTGATTGCTTCTCTCTGAACACCACCAATCCACACAGCATTGACAACGTGTCTAAAACTGTGTTGATCTTAGATGATCTTTGATGCTGATGCTGTCGATTGATACTGTTTTATAAGACTGAAAAACTGTTTACCGTGGAGTTTATGTTCTATATATACAGCAGTGTTTTTACATGTGCAGATTTTGAACACTAAAATAATATTTGATTTGAATTTTTAACAACTTTTTTGTGTTCTTTTACTATCTTTTTTGTGTATATTTGTTGAAAACTTGTTTTCTGTGTAGAATAACTTTTTGCAGCCATTTTGACCAGGTCTACCTGGAAGAAGGGATCTTATATTTGAATGAGGTCTTCCTGGATGAATGAAGGATGAATGGATTAAAAAATATATTTGGATATCTAATTTATATAATATAGTTGTGTCAACAAAGAAGAGGAGACAGTAAACGGGGAAACTTAGGGGAAAAGTCCTGCTGTGTTTACTGAGGCTGTAAAGACAGACAGCTGAAACTATACTCACCAAATCGGTATTTGACATAAAACTGTACACTGTGCCCATGTAGAAGTGAGGAGACAGCAAAGTTTGCACAACAAAGAGAAGTTGAGAGGCTGTTTGTTGATTATGTAAAAACTAACCTCATGTTAGAGTGAATGGAAATGCCAAAAACAACTTTTTAAAGCAGAAGTTTTATATTTACTTGAAATAAACAAGTGTTAGTTCTCTGATGTTGATAATTTTTTGTATTTTTAAAACTGTTAAAGATGCCTGTGGTGCATGTTTTATTAGTTTATCCTATAAATTAGTGCTGTCAAATGATTAAATTTTTTTATCAGATTAGTCACAGGGTTGCTGTGGATTAATTGGAATTAATCCCAATTAAAAATCATTCATTTTTAATCTATACTAATCGCGTTTCATTTTACATGAGCAAACAGACTCAAGAAAGGAGGGAATCTATATGCACTTAACATGTTTATCACAAACTGGGTGACGTGTTAGCTGAAGTGCTAGCAGTCCTAATGTATGCTTCACGTTAATGTGGCATTTTAAGATGAAAGGACTTTGGTGAAAAGAAAACTCCTTCCTGCAGTGAGTGCATAATACTTTATGTGGGTCGACTGTTGCATCTTGGGGTTTTTTGTACTTAAATTTTCCATCCAGAGGACCAATGTGCTGTTTAGTGTGTTCCATCTTTATCAGTTGGATCAACTGCCCGTTTGCACATGCGTGTTGGTAACTCTACTTGGACAAACTGCCCGAGACGTTCAGTCATTCTGCAGATGGGTTAATTGCATAAAAATTTTTTTATCAGATTAATCATGATGATGGATTTTTCCATGTTAATACGTTCATTTTGACAGCCCTACTATAAATATAAAGGTGCAAGTTATTAAGGTTTTCCTACTTTATTTTACATACTCAAGAGCAATTTTTAGCAACATCACATATGAGTGTAAAAACTGTTTTCCCTCAGCTGGAGAACATCGCCTTTGCCTAATAAATAAACTGGGAGGCAGCAAATAGATGCACAAACATCTTCATGAAGCCATGTATGGGAAAGTCCTGCTGGATGAGTCAGGTCTTTCATGAATATCAACTACATTTATAGCATAAATTTAAATATTTTTGAAAAGCCAATGTTGGAGGCACATTATAAATGTATTATGAGTATTTCTCAGAAAAATTAGATTGATTCATAGAGTGTGACATGAATAAACTATGCGGGATAGTAGGACAGTCACAAATGACTGAATTTTATGAATTCATGTTCCACAAGTGACTTTTACAGAGACATTTAATGTTTCCTAATTTGGAGTCAGAAATAAATGCAGCACAAGTATTTAAAGATTCATCTTAACTTGGATGATAAATAACACATACATTAACTTTGTATTCATACGATTTCTTGTAATGTAAATATGTTTTACATTAAAACAATTTCCTGTTTACAACCTCCTTGTATTTCAACCTCTTGATGAAAACACCAGGTCATAAATGGTTCATATTATAACAGACTGTTACAGCAAAACAAGAAACATCCTGTGCAAATCAATAAATTCCCTGCCTTACCTTATGCCTGCACTTAAGCACCACTCCATACGCTCCTGAAAAGAAATAAAGAAATGACAGATCATTACCAGCATATACCTGTAAACAGTAAAGCTTTAACTCTGCTGTTACATAAAGCATGAAATATGTGAGTTTCACCAGCAACCTGATTCTTACTGCCACCATGTACATATGTTACAGTGTCCTCTCATACGTTTGATGTTAGGACGAACAGCTGTAAAATAATAAGAATGTAATAAGAATAATAATACAGATATAGAATGATAAAAAGCAAGTGGCCCAGGATTGATCCTTGTGGGACACTTGTGGACAGACAGAGAGTAGCGAATTGATGATTTTGTCAGCCTGAAGAAAACTGAAGCTGGAGAATTTAGAGAATCTGTAGACAATTCACTTCTATGATTTACAGTGTCAACAGTCCTCTTGTGTTTAAAATATGGTAATAGCTACTGCCACAGTACTGCGGCACGAAATATTGGTTTGTCTATTGCCACAGAAAAAAATCAAATGTTAGCATTTGTACTAGAGCCAATCATGGATACTGTTCATGAACTCATTAACCTCTTATTGCCACAGTACTGTGGTGATATATGGCGTATACTTCAGTTCATTCTTTTGCGCATTTTTCTACCACAGTACTGTGGGAATTGATGGAAGAAATGGCAAATAAGTGATATTATATAGTGTAGAATAGGAATTATTGTTCTAAATGCTCTATATATTGTTTTATGGTGTTCTTTGCTCTGTGCAGTCAGTGAGGCTAGAGAAGGTGGGCGGAGCTACATGTTA
The DNA here is from genome assembly GCA_029814465.1 of Ostorhinchus cyanosoma. Lineage (NCBI taxonomy): Eukaryota > Metazoa > Chordata > Actinopteri > Kurtiformes > Apogonidae > Ostorhinchus > Ostorhinchus cyanosoma. Next base: position 29,328,753 of record JAPTYQ010000018.1, read on the forward strand.
AATGTGCCATGTGACTTCTCAGTTCTGTGTCAGTTCTATGTATTGAATGTTGTGGTCCAAAGTCTGTAGTCTGAACGTTGTCCCAGTGGCTGATTTATATCAACGTCAGATTTAACCCCCCCTCCCCCAGACAAATAAATAAATAATTACTACTTTGATCAGGAATTGAACCGGAGTCGTCCACTCCGATAAAGCTGAATCTCTGCTGTATCTATGTCTGACCTATTTGCTATCTGATTGCCTCGGTACTTTTCGGGATGTAACAATTCACCAGTCTAGACGTGATATAACGAGGGCGCTGATTGGCTCTGTGATAATAGACAAACCAATATTTCGTGCAACAGTACTGTGTCAACAGTCACTTTGTTAAAATATACGACAGCACTCAATACATAGAACTGACATAGAACAGAGGAGATTAACATGTAGCTCCACCCACCTTCTCCAGCCTCACTGACTGCACAGAGCACACTGTTATCGAATAGGGAGTTGACTTTTTCAATTAAAAACAGTAGGTTTTCTTAGTTGTGTAATTAGCCAAACTACGGTGGGTGCAAAGTAAATAAAGCAGTGTTCAAATGATCTGCTGAGATATTGATCTCCACATCTAGACATATTCCCTGAGTAACACGGAGGACAATCATTTTGGTAATAGGACGAGTCAATAAGCACACTGAATTCATATCCAATTTAACCTTAGTTATGGATGTTTGAAGCAATCTGGTTATTCTTCTATCATCTATTTCTGTAACATTTATGATGCTCCAACCTGGTTCTTTGATACTCACTGGACAAATATTTTTGTTCTCATGTAAAAAAAAAAAAAGCATGTGATGGAAACTGCAGAGTTAATAATACACATTTAAAGCTTTCCCTGCGTCAGCTGGATTGTGTGAAAGTTTCCTTTGTTCATAGTGATATCCTGTTATGTTTTCCCCCTTTAACTTGTTCTAAAGGGTTATTAAAAAGTGAAACTGATACACTATACTATAGACAAAGGCTCTGGATGCATTGGATTGATGTGTTTCATTATTAACAGAAGACTCCACTACAAAACCAGAGTGAAAAATGTGATAATGTAGCTTTAAAGAATGATAAATATGATTGCAATAAAGGTTTTTGGTTAATTTCTAGGATTCATTTTGTTTACATTGTTGTTTAAATGTCTAAATGCACCAGAGTTGTTTTTTGTTTTTTTTACTTCATAATGTTCAACAATTTTTCATTATTATTTTCAAATGTTCTAGCTCTAGATTTCTGAAATATTTGTCTTGTTCTGACTATAAATAATTGTCTTAAACCAGAAGTTCCTTTAACTCCCATTCAGGAAGAAAAATCAGCCTTTAAATATAAAATAAATATTGATTAGACATTTCATCATAATAACTATTGACAACAAGTGGCACACACAGCGTCATCATGATAATATGTCAAATCCACAGGAATGGGAAGTGTACGTTCCAAATCTGGATTTTGTTTTTTCCCTCACCGAACTCAGGCAAGATTATGTTGTTTAAGAAAAGCAAATATTGTTGGAAACCATCACAGATAAACAAACCAGTGGTGCCAGGCACAACAAACCCCGCCCCTCGAATGTATTTTATGCATTGTAAGTAAATGGGAAGATTTTTTACAAATAATTTAAAAGAAACATTTGAACTTTGACCGACTTTTCCCACAATGTAATGACATCTATTCTGGTTCTCTGGTAATCTATAAATCCAATCTGGTATGAATTGAACCAATAGTTTTGCTGCTAAAGTGCTAACAAACAAACAAACAAACAAACCGAACCAAAAACAAAACCTCTTGTCTTCCCTTGGGGGACGGGGTGATAAAGTTGCAGAAACTCAACACGGGAAAAGAAAGCCAGAATTTGACAATACACACTTTTCCTCTGCTGCTCTCTCCTTTCAGTCCAAATCTACAGAGTAAATATAAACATAAATGACTGAACATTAATTCACACTGCTGAGAAAAACTCTTTTCTAAGCCTCTGTATTGAGCCACTTACCAGAGCAGTTACATCTGACTGAATCTGACCAGCGATCTAACAGCTGTCCGTCAGGTTTTTAACCCTCAACCTGTCTGATAGCACTTGTGAACAGCCTCCCTTCATGGGGTAGACTTTCTACAGACTCCAGACCTAGTCCCTGGACTCAGGCAGACTTGTTTCCTCTCAGACCACCTGAATTACAATATGCTGATTATGGATTTTTTTCGCAGTGATGCCACAGCACTAATAACACACTGCAGCTTTAAAGGTTGACATGCATGCATATGTCTGTTCAGCACATACATATGGCCATATGTACCTCATCCCATCAGCGCCCCTGTAGGTTTCAAGTACATCATGTCGTCTGTTGATCATCCATATTTCAGATGTCAGCTCTTCAGCTGTTTTTAAGATTATTTTCATTCCACCAGATTTGGAGCTGCTGTATTTATCTTATTGGATAATTTTCTGTAAATAGATTTCATTACTTCAAGGTAACAATTATAATCCTTTACTCCCAGAGCTTAAGCTTATAGATTTAGTGACTGCACCAACACATAGATGAATTATCAGTAAAACACTATAAGAAACAAAGACACTGTTAACACAAACACATCCTACATGTTTTGTCTGGATTCCGCTGACTGTTGCTTCTGCTACAGTAGCTTTAAAACTTCTATCATTTAACTGTAGTTCTTTGAGCGTCAACATTTTTGATTAATAAATGTTGACAACCACTGTGATGTAGATCACAGTTCCTCAGAATTATCAACAGTACAATAAACGCTAGGTCCTCTCGCATTACGGTGAAGTTAGGGATGCATGTCAGTCCAGCTCACTGAAATCAGCTCCAAATGAGGCAGCTCACTCAAAGAAATTACAGCTGCATGGTTTGATGTGCGAGGGACCTGCATGTGACATTCATTTACAGCTACACTTTATATTTGAACCTCATTTATTTCATTTTCCTACCAGCCATCAATGTTGTCACTGATCCCACTGGGCAATGGCTGGTTGTACTTGTATTTTTCAGCAAACTACACGCACGTATAAATACTGATACATGGCCTTGGCTCGGGATCAGGACATCTATGTGTTTTGCAAAAGTTTCATGCAAAAGTTCCACAATAAACAGTGAGGATATATTAAATTCTACAATTTAAAACAATGTTGTATATTTTTCATTGTATGCCCAAACAGTGAGCAAAATCTCCAACTAGACTGCAGTCTAGTCTGGGTATATCAGCTTTTTCTGCTTCACTTCACATCATGACAAAATACCATAGTTTTTCCCTTAGGAAACCTTTTTTTTTTCTTTAAATTGTCATATTTTTATCTGCCAGTGTTTTAGTCAGTATTCTATGTCTTGGTTGAAAAAGTGGTGAAAACATTAAGATTAATTTTAACATTAACTGAGCAACTCCATTCATGAATTTGTCCAGACTAGTGAAGAATATGAATCAATTAAATTCAATCTTTTCCAGTCAGAAACAACATTATCTTTATGTAGAAACCTTGAAATAAAACAGATAAATCATCTCATTGTTTTATTCTAGGACACATATGTATAATTAACGTAAGCATCTTGACTTTGGGTCAAAATGTGTTTTCCGAGTTGACCTTGACCTTTTGGCGCCACATTCTACTCAGTTCTTCCAAGAGAATATTTGTGCCAAATCTGTAGAAATCCCCTCACATCATCCTTGAGATATTGTGCTCACCAGAAAAATGGGACAGATGGACAGACAACATGGAAGCATTATGCCTCAATGCATGATGCAGAGACATAATAAACCTCATTTTTTCCACCAAACCTCCTGCTTTGTGTCTCTACACAAACATCAAGCTGTTTTAAGTCAAGCCCATACAACTAAAAACATCATTATGGAATTTCAGTCAATGTAAATACATCATCATTAAGTTTAAAGGCTGATTTCTGGTATTAATTGAAAATATACAAAACCAGACAGTTATTTGTAGTTTTAAATAATCCATAAAAACTGCAACAAAAATTAAGCAGTTACAAAAGACACAAGCAAAAAAAATTGAAGATATTAAAAAAAAAAACCTGTACTCTCTAATTTCATGAATTACTTCACATGTTGATAATTTTCTTACAAATAGTCATTTAATGTTGCTAATGTTACACCTTAAAGGCAAAAATATTAACTATTATAATGTAAAATTATACTATTATAATCAGCTGCTTATCTAATAAAAACATATTGTGATCTGACACCAAATTCATTCATTCATTGATTTTCTGAACCCACTTTATCCTCACTAGGGTCACGGGGGTGCTGGAGCCCATCCCAGCTACCGATGGGCGAAGGCAGGGCTCACCCTGGGCGAGTTGCCAGTTCATCGCAGGGCTGACATATAGAGATGAACAACCCTGATCCCAAATTCATTCAAAACAAGTGGTGCCAGGCACAACAAACCCCGCCCCTCGCACGTATTGTAGCTTATTTTGGCATCGATCCAGCTGACGTCATCATGTGTATGCATGTGCCGATGTCAGCATATCAACTGCCAAGTCTGAAGTAAATTGAAACAAAATCGATGTTTTGTTTCAACCCGCTCTACCTCGTGAGCCACAGCCGCCCCTAAATTCCACCCACTATAAGTAAATGGAGAAAAAAAAGAATTTAAAAATTCATACAAATTTTTTTAACTTTGACCAACTTTTCCCAAAATCTAATCAGATCTATTCTGGGTCACTGGCAATCTATAAACCCAATGTGATATGAATTCAACCAACAGTTTTGCTGCTAGAGTAAAAGAGACAAAGACACAAACCGACCCAACCCCCCCCCCCAAAAAAAAAACCCTTGCCTCCCCTCAGGGGGCGGGGTACTAATAATTATTATTGTTTTATCATCTTGTCCATCTTTAATCCTTTAACTTGCAAAAATGTTCAGCTGTCTTTGCTAACATCTGCGTGCTAAACAAACTAATAGTAATTAGTAGTGAGTTGTTGTTGATTAGCTTAACATTATATTCTTTTTGTAATTCCTCTGTCCCTTTCTCTCTGCTTTTTCATGACTGTTATTGCTGAAATTTCCAGTTGTTTAATTTGTTATATTCCCCTGATAACACTGAAAATGTCAGAGAATGACATGCTTAGTGTCACAGCTTGACAGGTGCAGTAACAATGGTTTAGGGGGCGGGGCTAAGTGAACAAGTTAATTATTAAATATAAACTGAACCTAAAAACCTTAAAGCTGCATATGACTTTCGTCACCAATTTTTCATCAAATCTGTAAAACCTGAGTCATAACCTGAGTATCGTGAATGCATGAGTCTTTCTGTGATTATGAGCCTGAATCTCTTCCCTCAGATTGAACAATTTCTAAAATGACTCCATCACCAGTCGTCCGTTTGTTAACATACCAACCCAGTAGTTCAATCAGGCATTTTTGGAAATTTGTCGAAAAGTGCATTGTTGGAATGGGAATTCCACGCAGCTGCAGTCTGGCCACAGCAGCAACAAACACAGAAACAGCTTCATTACTTCTTGCTTCTTGCTGCTGCAGCTGCATGGAATTCCAAAAAGGCCTGAGTAACAGTTTGGTTTCGGTTTGGGATGTAAACAAACAGACGGCTTGTGATGGAGTCAACTACAAAGTTGTTCACCGTGAGGGAAGTGATTCAGGTACGTAATCACAGAAAGACTAACGGATTCATGACACATAGGCTACGACTCTGGTTTTACAGATCTGATGAAAAACCGGTGCTGAAAATCATATGCAGCTTTAAGTAAGCAAGTAAAAAAAAGCATTACAAGAAAATGGTTAAAGGTAGAACCCCCCCCCCACATCATCGAGATTTACATGATGGAACAGTTGGCCTTTTCTGTCAGGGTGCAAAAAGAAAAATTTTACAAGATTTGGACTAAATGGACTGAGTATGTAAAACCACTTCAATCTGAATTTATTTGAGTGCGTCTATAATTCATTTGCATGTATTTTCCTTTTGCGTTACTGCCTGGTATCGCCTGGACAATAAGCCACCCCTTCTTCATAGTTTTGTTACACAAATGTTATTAATATGCATAACCACTGGAAAAGCATCTTGAAAATGCTTTTACAGCAAGTGATGTGTATTTATATTCCTTTTTCAAATAAGAAGACTCACTGTGCTGCAGGAGAACCTCTGTGACCTTCGTGGTCATGACCAGTAGGATCAGAGTTTTGGTTCAACAGCATTACATACATGCAGTCCTCGCATCCTAAAAACATGCAGTATCTTCAGTGTAAAACCACCCACCTTCTCCCACAATGCCAAGGACTTCAAACTTATTCATCACATCACCGAGGGTGGGGGCTCCTCCAGCAGATGAATCGAGCTGCTCTGGTTTTAGAGCGGAGACTCCTGCTTTGGCTTTCGGTGGCGGATGGAGTGAACTGTAGCGTCCAGGAGAACCGTGGCGACCACCTGACCACACCCCATCATCACTCCTGTTCAGCTTCAGCCTCGCTCTTCCACACTGTGCAGCTATCGTCAAGCCTTATACTTCTAAATGTCAGCTTCTTTTATTTATGGCTCTCACTCAAGTTCTTTCAGTTGTCTCAGAAATCCTTTTTTTTTTTTTTATTCCATGTCTTGCGATTGCCTTCCTGGTGATCTTATCTAGACGTCCACTTAGTTGTACCTAAAAACCACAGATGGACGATAAACAGGGTGTTAGTGCACTGTTAAAGGGTATGGTTCAGATTATTCCTTGCTCATGCAGTGGTATGTTCTTAGTATTCTTAGGACAGGTGGTGGCTAAATAGGACATGCACAGAAGTGCAGCATTTCCTTGAGGACACATTTAAATCATGGATGACTTAAGCATGACTTCCACTCTGTGCATCCCATCACATTTAATTCCAGCAGCTTCACATTCAACCTGGAGCACAAAATGAAAGACCACAACGTGAGGCTTTCCCTGCTTCTCAAAGGATCAGGCAATGTTAGTTGATCAGGAGATCAGTAAAGGATAAATACTATCAACAGATACTGCCTTTGAAATGTAATAAAACAATGTATATTAGATTGTAGGTTTTCAAATCCATTTTTTAAACCCATAAAGACCCAGTGCTACTTTTGTGTCAGTCAGTTCCCAAATGATTTTTTTTCCCTCTCTATTTAACCTCTCTTAAATGATTTATGACCATTTATTATAATATTATCCTCTTCATTTTGCATTTTTATGTGAAGATTCAGGTATTTTCCTTTATTTAATTCACTGATCTTAAAGCTCAAAGTGAAGTTGAGGGTTATATCAGAAACAGAGAAAACTGAAGTGACTTTTTTGTCAAATCTATCATTAACTGAACATAAACCCAGTGTCTCCATCCACTGTCATTGATCCAACTCCATGGGTTTTACTGGT
>JAPTYQ010000018.1:29342381-29354336 GCA_029814465.1 Ostorhinchus cyanosoma
ATATACTTTGTGGTGGACATTTCAAGCAACACAATGTCATTAAAATAACGAAATTAATAAACAAAGCCCTAAAAAGTACAGAATGAAGCTTCAAAACAAAGGTGCATCCACTTCATGTTAAACCTGTAGAGGTGCAGATAAAAAAACGTTATCACACTTTAATCAGTTAAAACGAATCCTAGTTCATTTGACAATAAAAAACAAAAAATATATGTAAGGGGTCATTTAAGAAAAAAAAAGATTGTAATGCGGTGGAGAAAAAGCTCATCAGAATCTGAGGAACTTGTACTCAAATAGACTGTCACGTTTATTATTTATAGCCTATAGTGGCTTTTTGCATATGATTTTGTGGTTAAGGATAAAAAAAAAAAGATTTTGAGCAAAGCACACAAAGATTAAAAAGACAGATTTAAACTGATTGGATTAACAGAATATTTATTTTATAAATCAATCGAGTAGCACAAAAAAGCTCATCAATTTAGTAAAATGAATAAATAAATAAATACAGGTAGAGACAATAATTTTTTCCAGACATATCCCTCTTTTTATTCCTGTTTATACACATCAGTAACCCCCTTTGATCAGGTACGATGATTACACACTGAGTCCCAGTTATTCTTTATCTATCAAGAATAAATCACATTGTCACAATCATGAGAAGAGTTGGAGAAAAAAAATCTTTATATTTTATTCCAACTTCATGGGCAACAGTGTAGTAACTTCTTATTTAATTAAAAAAATATTATTTATTTATTATTTAACTTAATTTGTATTCATTTTTTGGGGGGAAATAAAGTTTTGTAATTATTAGGTAGGTCAAGTTTATTTTATTACTGTTTCATACACTGTGCTTAACAAAATAAAATACAAATCGAGAGGAAAACAAACAATAACGGATCCCAATAATAATAATAATAATAATAATAATAATAATAATAATAATAATAATGCTTAGAGTAAAATATTACAGAAGAAATAAAATTACAATAAAAAAATATATGAATATGTCAGAGATCGACTTTATAGTCTTATTCTGATACTTGTTTCATTTTAGTTTTATTTGTCTTTTTTTTTTTTTTTTTTATGTGATGGAAGCTGATTTCCTCCAGGGTATAAATAAAGTTTTGTATTTCCATGTAGTGCATATTTTCTCCGTTTCCATCCATTCACATCCTCGTGCAGCCTCTGCAGGTGCAGCTCGTGCCTTTCCTTTTCTGCCTGAAAACAGGAAGCTCCAACACAGACAACTGTTTGTTTTCATTTCCACGCGACACGCAACAAATTTTCGACGCCAAAGAAGAAACAATATCCGCCTCAATAAAAAAAACCCCGACTAATTAGCAATTCCCCCCTATGGGTCTTTTTTATTTATGTATTTATTTATTTATTTTCCTCCAGTGGAAAAATATGAATTACAGCACTGCGCGGTGGACATGCGCGGAGCTGCAGCGAATATGGCGGCTTGCATCTGATAGAAAGTGAGGAATCTCCCATCAAAATACGCTGTTGAAACGGTTGGTACGGCTCATGTCTCATTATTATTTCCCTGTGCTGCAAATGATGGCTTTCGGTTTCGTTTTGTTTTCCAACATGCGCCGAAAAGCGGTTTGTTTCCCCCCTGTTTGTCCACGCAGCGGTAAGGCAGAGGAGCGTGTTTATACTGGATTCCGTGCAGCTTGGTGCGGACCAGGGCTACATTGAACTCTGCAGATTTCTCCTGGTTTTCTGTTTACTTAATTCCTGCGGAGGATCACGATGCAACTGAGTAAAAAAAAAAACGTAAAGGGTGACCCCGCAGGTTTTGCAGGCTCAGGTCCGCTGTGGTAGTGTTAGCAGTGTTTAGCCTGAATAATGAACCCTGTCCCGCCCACAAAATGTGACCATAACCCAAATGAAAATGCGTCACACACTTTTCCTCAATTCTCATTTAGTCCTGAGCTGATCCAGGCTTTTATCTCCCTGTAAATAAATGGAAGAAACCTGCCCACATATGAGATAAGTCCTGCTGCTCCACCACACACAGGGAACCAGTAGAATAAAAGGGAAGGTTTGCATCTAATCAAGTGTTGTGGGAGGTTTTTGTGCATTAAACGGTGCATGGGATTAAATGATATTGTGAGATATTGTGGAGGTGACGCCCTGCAGGGGCTCACACCCCTCTGCCTGTCAGCAGTAATGTGATCCTTTTACTCACCAAAGAGTCCAGGCTGACACACAAATACCAGGAGAGGCAGACTGAGGATGGTCTGAAGCCCAGTCAGAGCAGCCCACTGTGGATCTGACTGTAGATAAACAGACTCAGACTGGAAGCACAGTAATGACAGAAGACAGACAGAACTGTTTGGAGAAATCATCTAACTTACAAGACATTTTAAATACATGTCAGGGCTGTGTAATATAGAAAGGAAATGATCATGTGTTTTTTCCTGCATAAAGAAGTAAGAGATGGTTACCTCAAACTATTAATGAAATAAATGTACAAACAAACGGTCATTTGTTTTTGTAGTTGCAGTATTACACCAATGTGGTAACACTCATTTTTATAAACATGGCTTTACCTTTGTAGTAGCAAACTACAAACAGGTCAAACGTACCATTTACTGATCTAAACTGTTGGGTACCTGTTGATCCACTAATCTTACCAATACATGCAAATAACAGGTGTAAAATGAGCTTTTTTTCATCTTTTTATGGACATCAGATATGATTTGGACGTTCAGATGCTCAATAGTGAACGTGAAAACACCGTCATCTTCTACAACATTGATTCGCCAGTAAAACCTGTGAGGTTTAATAAATGACAGTAGATGGAAGTGTTTGGTTTATGTTCAGTTAATGATAAATTTGACCCAAAAAAGTGACTTTTTCCTCTGTTCCTCAACTTTGATCTGAGCTTTTTTTGAATGATCTACCTGATCTGTAAATGAAATATACAAAAAAACACAATTTTCATTTAACAATACAAATTGCAGAGGATAATATTAGAAGAAATGTTGCTAAATCAATTAAGAAAAGTTTAAATTAGAGAAATATTCATTTGGGAACTGTCACAAAAGTAGCACTGGGTCTTTGTAGGTTAATCGTGCATTACTTGGTTTTAATAACATTTTGAAACTCCTCAGTTTTTGAGTTTTCCTAAAATTGTGTTTTGTTTCTTCCCTTATTGTTAAACATAGTTAAGATAAATTCAGATTAAAATATCAGCATTTATGTCTATAACAGTCACTATAGGTCAAATTCAGCCTCATACAAATGCATTTGTTTTTGCATCATTTTTGGTTAAACATCCTCGATTTTTAGGTGACCTGAAAGATAGGTAAATTATTTCATGACTTTGTCAGTGGAAAAGCGAGAGATTTATGAACAAAACAAATATAAACAAATATTTTTTTATTTTCTTGTGTCATTTTAAACTGATTTATACTATGATAAGAGTTTTTATAATTAGAAAACCAGCCCAAAATACAGAGGATGATTAAACAAACTCATTATATGACTTGAGACATTCCTTAAAGAAAAAAATGACTTAATTCAAATCCAGGGGACATTTGGACCAGAAATTATGTATGGGTACATTTGCTCCATTTGGTCATTTTTGCTATGTAGCATCTTTTATCAGCTCTAGTGTTAAACTGTCTTGAAGGGTGTTGAAATATTCACCACACTTCAATACCTACAATGACTGCAGCTGTTTGACTAAATCCTCACAAACATAAATGTTACCACAAATATCCTATTCCCGTTAAACTCATTTTAGTTCAGGTTCCAGATTCAGCCCATTTTAATCTGAAGTGGGTCGGACCAGTAAAATAATAACATAATAACCTGTAAATATTAATCCAGAATTTTGTCTTTTAGTATGAAAAAAGTACAATTACATTATGAAAATGTGAATAACCTTAGTAATCATGTACAACCTGAAATTTCTTAAGAAAAATTAGATCAATTTACTAATATAAGAAAATAATAATAATAATAAAAACTAAATTCTTGCAAAAAAAGTTCAAGTGTCATTTGAACAATATTATGCCTCCGTTTATCATTTACACATGTACATTACAACTAACAGGTGACAGTAGATCTACAAATACACCAAATATTTAGTAACAGACAGAATATTACAATATAGACTATTATTAAAATTTCACTTGATTTCACATGGTTTTAGATTATTCACATTTTTTGTAAAAAGATAGTTTGTACATTTAAACATTTTCTTGTAATTTAACTTTTTTTGCACTAAAACAAAGAAAAAAAACTTGTTGCCATCATTTATAGGTTGTTATTCTATTATTTTCCTGGTCCCATCCACGTTTCCATCATGTTACGCTGTAAATGACCTCCTTTGAATGTTAATATCTTCAGTCTGATTTTTGCATTTCACATATTCATCCCATGGACCAGATTGGACCCTTTGAAAGGCCGTTTTCTGGTCCAGGGGTCACATGTTTGACACCCCTGGATTACACTAGTTACCAGTTTTAATGTGATAATTTGTGATATTCTTCCGTTATTAGAACTCTTATGTTGATTGTGACAGATTTGAGCTTGTTTAATGTATGTGCCTCATTTTATGACAGGAAAAACTCTGAAATGGTTTAGTTATAACATCGACTGTCATTTTGTACCTGCCTTCAACTCATTTAAAGTCACTTTGAATGTTTAGAGCAGCTCATATTGCAGTTCATTCCAAACAGAAGGAGTACGTGAAAATATATATATATTTTTTTTTCCCCAGTTCTGTATGAATTTTTGGATGATTCAGAGTAAGACTATGTCCTGGTCCGGAGCACCAGGGTTTTCCTTACCATTATTAAGTTTAGGTTCATCATTCAAACGGATTCTTTAGCAGAATTCATGTAAAATAGCTGTAGAGATGATTGAAGATCCCTCAAACCTCCAGCCCATGTGACTGACATATTTAGAGAAAATGCTTCTATGAATATGAAAAGTCTGTTGACTGAGTCCTGTGAGTTTTGTCAGGTTTATTTCACAAATATGACAAGATAACGATCAAAAGCTAAGACTTAAAGTAACTTCATTCCACTGATCTTGAACTCCTCAGCCCCCACCTCCTGGAGCCCCTTAGTCCTTGAAAACCCGGCTTTAAAATAGATTTTTTACTGACAATAAAGACAAAAAAGCTGCATGAAATAATTGTTTTCAAGGATGATTCATATGTTAATTTATTTGGATTATTGTTTATTCTATAAAATATCAGGAAGTGTAAAAAAAATAAATGAATAAAAAAATAGATTCCTAAGCCACTGATGACTTCCTTAAACGTTGTTTTCAGTTTATGGCCCAGAGGAAGAAGAAATAAGTCTGAAAGTATCTACATTTACGGAAGTTGGAATCAGAATATGACTCATTTATTATTCAAACCAGTTATTGATAAAAAAAAAAAAAAGAAGTTATTCATCGAATAGTCAACAGCTATTTCAGTTAATTATTCTTTGCAGTTGGGGTAGATTAATAGCAAATGATTAATATTTGCCAGTAAATATAGAATAATTACTCCAATGATATATTTGTTCAATAAATAATCATCAACTCAGCAGATAATTATTTTAAACTGCATTGAGCAATAATGTAAGATATTCCTTTTTATCAAAAGTGAGCGTTTGCTCTCTTAGAATATAAACTAAATAAACAAACATTAAACACACAAAAAAAAAATCACACTGTAATAAAGATAATCAGGAAAGTAAAATCTATCACAATAATAAATGGTGATGGTAAAATTAAGTAAAAGCATTTTCTGTTTTCTTTGACAAAGACAAAAAATAATAATTACTTAATAATGTTTACAAATATAAATTATAAATTATTGCGATCTAAAAGTTAAATTATATTTTGATAATATATAATAAAAAATAAAAACTTGTATCACTGTATTTCTAGTCTAATCATAGTTTAATGAGATTTTTTAAAACATTTTTCAATTTTTTTAAAATGTTAATTTATATCAAACTGTCATTATTTTGTTATAAAGAAAGTTAGTTAAGGTCTATTTTGGGAGATAATGTATCATTTCTTTTTTAACTGAATGCTTGTCATTTTGGTCTAAAACAATTCTTAATATCATTTCGACACCGTAGCTTAAAAAAATAATCAACATAATATAATCAGATTAAGTTTGTCTCATTTGTAAAGCTTTCTTTCAGTTGTTCAGAAAAACCCAGTGGATTTCCTGAGGGGGAAAAATAATCATCAATATTAATAGTTTTTAAAGTAATTTCTCTATCAATAAAACTATTGATTTGTTAATTCCGACCTCTTATCTGAGGATTTGCCACTAAATTACTGTCATTGTATAATAGTTTGTTTTTTTTTATCAGCATTGACTAAAACTTTGTAAAAAAAAAAAAAGCTGATAAATAAATATAAAAATACAGAATGAAATCTATAAAATTCACTGTTGTATTGAATATGTTATAACTCCATCTAAAAGGTCATTTTTAGGTGGACATGTTCTTTTTCTTAGTGTAAAATCCCAACACTTTCCTTGTCAAATATAAACTAAAATCCTCTCCTGAAGGAAGGTCTGGGGTCATTTTCAGATCTTCTCCCTGTTAAGGTTTGAGAACGTTCCACTAATCCCAGATCAGTGGCTGCTTTAGTGCAAATGGAGGTTGTAAAAATTAAGTGCTTCCTGGTCTGCCGGGCGGTTTTGTCTGACCCTCTTGAGCGAAGCAGACAGACCAGAGCAAACATTGAACCAGTCTGGAGTTTGGTGAGGAGCAGAGTGGAATCCTTTTCATGTCCGCCTGCAGACTCCCCACTTCCACACGTCTTAATGGCTTTTTATGGCAGCTTGGAATCTTTATGGCTTCTTCTCACTCAATGAGCTTCGCTGTGAAGACAGAGGGGTCTTCAGGGGGAGTGACAAAAACACTGCAGATGCTACAGTTCTTAAAGGAAAGGAGATGTTGTCCAGTTTCTGGAGAGGATTTCACCGCTGAGCTTGTGGATTTAACTTCAGATGCTTTTTGTGTTGGGTTTTTCTTCATGTTTGGAGCTATCGCATATGTGAATTTGGAATGATGCATCTGATCCTCATCTGGATAATTCTACCCGATAATGGCCTTAAACAGTGTGGTAACAGTTTCAGTGTTATTTAATTTTCAGTAAATGTTAAGAGTTAAAAAAAAGGAGCAACGAGTAATGAGAATTTCCTAAAGTTGTTGAGTAATTCATCTGGATTAAGTCTGAATCTAAAACCCTGACACGACTTCACATGTTTCCTTTGTCTGTTGAACAAATGTGAAACAAAAAAAAAATCGCATTTACTCTCTGTCGTTGTCGTACTAAAAGAAAAGGCTCACATGTAAACATTGAAACTCGACTGGCTTCAACAGACCGAAGCTATGAATCCAATGTAAACATAAAGTTCAGAGTTTAATGTCAAACAAGCTTTTCTTGATTAATTGGACACTTTCATGAACCGTTTTAGATTTTCTCACATCACAGTAATTTTTCTTTAATCCTAGCATTTATCTCTTTCTGTGCGTGCGTCTTATAACAACAGGATGTGTTTTAACCTGAAAAACTCTTAAGTAGAAAATACCAAAAACATGCACTTCATTTTTCTAACCTGACACCTGCATCAGTCAGTTTTCAGGTTTTGTTTTTTTCTTTTTAATTATTTATTTATTGCTTTTAATCATTTGCCACTAATGTGTACATCTTAGGCTCATACAGATATTCACAAACATGTTACATCTGTTCATATTTAAATGTGTAATGCTCCTTTTTTCAAGTCTGTATATCTGATATATGCATTTTCTCAACAGTCAGTCGAAAGGAGTCTTGAAGTAAAGTAATGAAAAAGGGTTTATTTATTTATTTATTTATTTATTTATTTATTTATTTATTTTTTAACTATCTGTGCTAATCTGTGCTCTGAATTTGGGAACTTTCAAAACAACAAAACAGTAGCAGAGTGGAGTAGAATGGAGTAGTGATTTTCAGTTTCTTCTATTTGAGGAAGAGATGCTGTTTTGCTTATCAGTGATGAATTTGATTATAAGAAGTGTAGCGATGGAGCATGGATACGGGAATGACCTCAAATGTTTATTTTCATAACTAATTTGGATGTTTTTTGATTTATTAAAGCGCATTAAATATCAGAAATTTAAAGAAATGTATGGAGCCACATTCTGTAGCCATTAGCGATGTCTTCTAGATGCTATTAGGAAAAAAAAAATGATATAAAACCTTAAAATATTCTGCAGATGTTCTACATGTGAGTGTAACTCTATGAAAATATGGATTGTTGTTTGAGAATTAGATAAATAATGAATGATTGCAGTTTTGTTTTCTTGTACTCTGTCAACTCAAGTCGGCTAAAAATAAATCACTGATGCTGAAGTGGATGTTTTGGTGTTATTTCATATTTGGGGTGTTGTTTTCTGTCTCGTCTCCAGCGTCTGCGTAGGAACCCGCCTCTCTGACTTCACCTCCTCCACCTTTACCTGTGGTCGTCATGGGCCGAACACCACACAGAGGTCAGCTGTCACTCTGCTGTTTACATGTTTAGTTTCTGATCACGTCACTTTCACTGTGATAGATTTTCAGCCGAAGCTTTGGTTTGAACACATTTAATCAAAAGCAAAAAAAAAAAAAAAAAAGTCGAGAATTCCTAATAAGGGTGACGTATTAAAGATATGTGAACAGTTTTTGTTGCCGGTTTGCTTGTTATCATCTAGCGTTGTATGCCTTCAATCTCCTTTTGCAGCTTTTATATCAGTGGTTCCCAAATGCTGATGAGCGCTTCAATCATCTTTTGATTTCAGATCAAAAAGAGGAGAAGAAGGAGAGACGAAGCAGCATCACAGCAGGCTCTGCCCTCGACAAATCTAATGGTTGGTAATTCTGAACTCCTGCTGATTTTTTTGTTACTGGTCTTCTCTATAAAATGCTTTGAATGAATCTTTTTTGTTTTTGTTTTATCCAGCTGGTTCTGTTCTTTTAATACTTGTTTTAGCAGCATTGTTTTGCTCTTTTTAGTGACATCTAGATCAAGTTTACAAAGCACTGCAAAGACAGACGAAAATCTGTATTGTTGGAGATTTGGAGTACCATGCTAATAAGCGTTTACCCAAATTAGAACTAGTTTGACTTCATCTTTTATAAACATATGAGCATATTTTTTTATTATTTCCTGCACTGTCTGCACTTGCAGCCGTATCAGACAGGCCTTTTTACAGCCCATCTGAATAATTTGCTTAAGTTATGATTAAAGCAGCGTATGAGTTTCATCACACGTTTTTTTTTTTCAAATTTGTAAAACCTTCCTAATTATCACTAACCCTTACGGTGAACGACCTCAAAGATGACTCCATCATAAGCACACTCTGTTTGTTTACATCACAAACCCAAACCTCACTCAGCCGGGCCTTTTCGGAAATTTTGTAGCAAAGTGCATCAACGCAGGAGCAATTTCACAGTCTCTTCTTGAGTGCTGAACCCAAATGTCACCTTTACCTCCATCCACCGACTCTACTCATACTCTAAAACAACCCTGGTGGACTGGATCATTTTACGTTGTAGCGATCTGGCTCCTTTTCTTGCTGCTATAGCTGGGTCTCCATTCCCACAATGCTCTGTGTTTTATGATGGAGTCATTTTTGAAGTCGTTCACCGTGAGGGAAGTGATTCAGCTGCGGAAGCACGGAAAGACTAATGGATTAGTGATAATTAGGCTACGACTGGGGTTTTACAGAGTCATACACTGCTTTAAAATAAGTCCAAACTGAATAATTGTTGTAGAGATCGATAACGTTATGAGTTTATGTTTTCTGTAACATATGCAATTTGTCTTTCAGTGAAAATAATAGTTTTTGATGTTTTTATCAGAACCATTCAGTTGGGAAGAGTATCTGAGGGAAACCTCCTCCATCGCAGCCTCGCCTACATGCTTCAAACAGGTAGATGATCTTTACCGTAGCCTTTATTCATCTGCTTCTGCTGCTTTGTATTTTTTTTTATCTTAAATAGAAATGTGACTTGTCCTGCAGCTCAAGAGTACATTCATGCATAATCAAAAGAAAAACGTCAAAAAAGTCATTTTCATTTGGAAAAAAATCATAAAATTGACAGTCTACGGCTTCTTTAAAACCACATGATTTCAATGTGTTTTAATATGAGGAAGCATGGTTGAAAGTTTGACTTTACGTGTCTTCAGTTCTGTCTGGATATCTGGTTTACTTTTGTCATGTAGTGTTTTCAGACTTGTGTTAATTTAACACTATTGTTACTCTAAGATCCTTTACATCCATTACCTTTATTTACCACATGTCTGATCCCTTAGTTCTCCTTCATCCAATGTGATGACAGAGTTCAGTGTTGGACAGAATTTAATATTTTTATTGTTTTTGGTTCAGTTTTTTTGTTTGTCCGTTCGTTTGTTTGTCAGCAACCAAACTACTGCTCCAATTTCCATGAAATTCTCAGGAAAGGTGTGAGTTAGGTGGTTCGGAATAGTACATTTTTTAATTACATTTTGGTGAATGTAGGTCACATGTCAAGGTCACCAAAAATGTGTTTTCACAATGATAAGAGATACAGCAAATCAGGTTAAACGTTTGCGAGGGGCAGGTTTTTTTTTTTTTTTTTGCATTGCTGCCTTTCACATAATTGCCACTAAATCTACATGAAGTTTCTATCATACTGTTCAGCTGAGTTTCCTCTTCCTTCATAGTGAAAAGGTTTTGACTGGAAAGGTCTAGATGTGAGGGAAATCTGCACCAAACAGAAGGAATTAAAGATATTTGATGCTATTGTCTGACAAAGTGTTTGTAGTTCAGATATGTTATGAAAGGTTGTGCAAATGAAGATGCTTTGCCATATTCTTAAACCAAACAGCCTGAAGCCCAGTCAATAATGACATTATTGACTGAAAATACCCTATAACAAAACATTATATTATATGTGATAACTCAACAAAATGTAATAAATCACTTAATTATGTGATAACACCAATGTTTTTAGTACACCTTGAATTCAATGCTGTAACATTCAGACTGCAGGCAAAAATCTGATCATTTTACTCAAATACAACTCAGATCAGCTTTTTTTCATGATAGTATGAACAACAGAAATCACATGGAGTCAATTCTGCTCTGTTCTGCTTTTATATGTGGTCCTAGATCTGAACTCAGGCCTCAGTCTGAACCGTCAGATCAGAATTCAGGCAAGTTTTATGTCAGTCTAGAGTGAAATTTATCACAACTCTACACCGGAGGAACTCACTATAAATACTCTGAAGTAGTTAATATGAGCTCAGTGTTATATGTCTGAAGCAGTAAAATGCAACATATGCATTAATGGAGCAGGAACATGGATCTAAGACCATAACATAGACCTGGATCCTTCTACTGAGTATTTCATCATACTTTCACATAAAATGAAGGTTTGCAATACACAACATTTCCTTGTAGTGGAGTGTTTTCACTTGGTTTTCTTCAGACTTTTACTGAAGGACACAATCTAAACACTTCTGCTGAAACTCCACTGGTTTTGCTCATGTGTCTCAGTTCAGGACTGTCATCAATTCACTCTGGAATCTGATAGTGGCTGCATTTTATGGAATATCAGCAGAAAAAAAAGAACCTAAATGGAGCCCTAAGGCCTGCAGGGTGGACAAAGCCTTTGTTATACATTTCCACTGCATTTTGTTAGAAGTTATGACATGTTTTATTGTAAACTTAGTGTTTCTTGCTAAAGTTGTTGTATTAACAGCTGTATTCAGAACTCAGTCTAAGCCCATTCCATTAGCTGAACCTTTGTCCACGTAGACTTTGGAGATTAAATACCTGAGTTGAATCATATTTTTAATACCAATATGACTAAAAGTTGATTATTATTATTATTATTGTCCCATATTGGTTGTAAATTTTATGTGCAACTGAAATGCTTGAATATGATATGCCTGAAATGTAATTTTGTGGA
>JAPTYQ010000018.1:29625183-29638731 GCA_029814465.1 Ostorhinchus cyanosoma
AAAAAACCAGGAGTTGTACTGAGCTGGAAACTGGAAACGTGTTGCATTTCCACAAACTTGCAAAACAGCGTCCTTCAATCCCTCTGATTTCTGTGCATCTCAGTTCCTGTTTTCACTTTTGACTTTCAACTGTAATTTTTTAGCCCCTTGTGGTGTGTTGGTGAATGTGTGCGTGTAGTAATGGCTGTTTCCTGTTGTACATTCATCACATTGTCTAATATCATCTCCATCATGTTTATAGAAGTCATGTCAGCAGAAATAAATGCACAGAGGCTGGATGTTATCTGATTCACCTATAAACGGCTGACACGAAGGAGGCCAGGACCTTTTTTTTTTTTTTTCTTAAATTCACTCTAAAGCGTGTCATTGAATTCTGCATGTGTAACATAGATAGATCTAACATGAAGGAAAACTCCATTTCTTATACAGATGCCATCCACCACTTTAAATGAGAACTCTTTCCATAATTCAGGAATCTGATTAGTTATTCTTTCCAGTCTAAAAAAAAAACCAGCATAGCCTTAAAGTTTTACTAATACTTGTTTTGATCAAGACAAGTGAAGCAGCAAATCATCAAACTTAATAGGTGTGAAGGCAAAACATTTTTGAAGAAATCAAATGATCAGTCTTCATTTGTACCACGTATTTATTTGTTGTTGATTTACTGACATATTAAATTACGCGCCATTCTCTTTTATATTTAGTCAAATGCAAAAGTGTGGCACTAATTAAACATTTACCATCTTGTCAATGAAAAAAATAAACTTTATAAATGATATTCCACTGGCAGGCAATGATGATTTTATTCTTATTTGTATATTTTTGTTTTGTGAGCATTGAGCTGCTGGTTATGTAAAAATGGTAGTATGCAATCTTACATTTTATAGAAGTACTTTTTAATCTTTTTTTTTTTAATTAAAGACAGTACATTTTCATTGCATCTTGAAAAAAACATTTGATTCAGCCCTGTCTTACAATACAGGTCTCTCTTTTTTTTTCCCACATCATGATTTATTTTGCGTAAGCATTTTTCTAAACTGTCCAATTTGAATGAATGTCTTTATTGCTGCTGTTGTACTTGGACTAAATTGACTTGACAAAATAATGATGGTGAAAATTATAAAGCAGATTGGAATAAATAAAAAAAAAAAACATAAAAAGATCTAAAACTGGATAATCCATTTTACTTTTTCCCCATCCCTTTACATATTTTTAGGACATTTGTAATATTGAAATGAAAGTCTGAATAAGTGAACTAATTGTTCTTTGTTGCAACAGATGGTTTGACGAGTGTGCAGGAATTACCCAGATGTTATCAATAATAAGATAATTAATGGCTGTGTTTCATAAAGGGGGAGTGTTGTCCAAACTGGCTCAGTGCTCATCCTAAAGTACAGGAGGCAGTCGGTCACACTTAAACTTCTCCTGCTTTGACACTTCTAGTGCACACCGTGAAAAGTCCTATGATCAGCATTTTTAACTCCTACCAGTCATCGTATATACTTCCCACATGGGAGTTGAGACGAGTTAAGTCCTGCTCAGGAGGTTTGGTGCATTTAGTCTCTGCTGATAGATTTAACTCTGATGTAAATTCCCTAAAGGTATATCGTCTCTAAAATGAGTTAAGATGTACTTCCTGTCAGTTGTTACTGTCTCTGCAAAGCACCTCATGCCGATGTTTCCCAATATGAGCTTAAGCAGGCAGACTGTGCAAAAATTGATTACATCTAAACCTCTAAGTAGCATGTCTTGTTTGTATTTGGTGCGTTCTGAGTAGAGGTTTGACAGAAACCAGGAGGAAGGAAAGAGGTCTCCGGAGGTTCTGTGGTCTGAAATCTGTGGAGATGAGTGAAATTGCTTCTGCACAGGGGATTTCTAACACTTTTCAGAGTCCTAAAACACTCTGCACCACACCTTGCTAAAACTAAAGCCTGGTTGTAAATTTTATCTTTTTAAAAGCTAGAACGATAAGTTGATGTGTAAATTCCTTAAACTGTTGTCTGACCTTCTTCATCGCCAACCAGACGCTTCTGTCCCTGTTACTAACTGCTAACGTCACAAATGAATCTGGTCTTATGAAATCAAATATTAGCACTGAGGGTTAAAAAGAGCAAAGGTTCCTTCACACCCAAAGAGCCTCCCGGTGTTTACTCAGTAAATTGATCACAGAGTCTATATGTGAGGACACAGTTTACCAGCTTAGATAACTTCCTGGGGAAAACCTGGTGGCTTTGTATGAGGGTTGACATGACATGGTTATGTCACATCAACTTGTCACCCTAGGAGAACTGATATGTACTTGTTTTCTGTTACTGTTGTTTTGTTCCTGGTTTGCTGCAGCTTCATGACTGCAAGAACATAATCAAAATGAACGACTGTGCTTTCATCAGGTTTATTTATTTTCTAAACTGAAAAAAATCACTGAGGCTGTTTGACCTACTACATTTTTCACAGGTGTTCTGGGTTTTTCTAGGTCTCACTTATGACCTCATTACCTACTTTTAACCCAACATCTTCCACAAAAAAAGTGTGTAGGTTTCAGTTTTTAAGGCAGACACATACCCTTAAAGCCATTACAAAAAGGTGGTTTGACTTAATATTAACATTCGAATTCTTGAAAAATGCCAGGGAATAACACCATTTCAAAAAATTATGTGGTTAATGTACTCCATTTAAGTATAAAACCATACAACAACAAGCTAATGTTCCGTCACAGACACATAATGATGGTAAATCACTGCTGTAACTCTAAATTGTTTTTTCAAATTTAACAGGCTCAAAGGACACATAAAGTGAATAAAAATCAATGTATGAGCAAACAAAACGCAAACTGAAATGGTTTTCTGTGAAACTGGGACACCAGTACACAGCGTTGCTGATCGTTACTTCATTAGCTTCACTGTAATTTACAGTCTATAATATGTACTTTGGGATCAATGTGTTCTTTTATTATATTAAATTCTTTAAATTATTATTCTGTCATATTTTTTAAAAATATTCTATTCACTAATTATATATTTGTTCTTTTCTGTTTTCTTCTCTGCAGCGGTCTGGATGTTTATGGTGACTCATTGACGACAAAGAGAGGAGTCCCAGAGGCTGTCGGTTGGTGGGCGGTGTCCGTGGTTGCCACGGTAACTGGCGACCATGCCAGGGGGTCGCAGGGGTCCCAGCAGACAGCAGCTAAGTCGCTCTGCTCTGCCATCCCTGCAGACTCTGGTTGGGGGCAACCTCGGGAATGGTACAGGGTTCAGGAACAGGTACAAATGCATTTTACTGTGTATTTAGGTTTAAATGGTTTCAAAGAAGTATTCTCAATATTCTGCATCACTGACAACATTTACATGTCCATTATTCCAAAAAAGACATATGGTTCCTGACAGAGTTGTATTGATCAATCAGCCTAGCATCAGTAATGACAGAAATGGGCACTGATATAATGAGGTATTAGATATTGTTACTATTATTATTATTAGGCTTCTTTACTGAAATAAACATTCTCACCATTGATTATTATT
This sequence comes from Ostorhinchus cyanosoma, assembly GCA_029814465.1. Lineage (NCBI taxonomy): Eukaryota > Metazoa > Chordata > Actinopteri > Kurtiformes > Apogonidae > Ostorhinchus > Ostorhinchus cyanosoma. The sequence goes on from JAPTYQ010000018.1 coordinate 29,628,702, forward strand.
CATCATTTGTATCTGGTTTTGTGTACCAGTTAAAGTTTTCTCTGTTGTCTGGCTGTTATTACAGTCTTTGTAGTTTTGATGCTGGAGCAGGTTTTCAGACAGGCATCTAAATTACACCCAGGGAATACAAACATCATTTCAGATGTATATGGACACTACATATAGTTGGCATGTTTGAGCAAAAAAAGTTGGAAACAAATATCTCCTTTTTCTATGCATACACACTGTTCACTGAATTACTAATGGTCTATGATATTTACTCATAGTAAGGAGAGCAGTGCTGAGCCTTGTAAAGGTGGACTAATCTGTTCTGATTCAATACAATGTCAAATGCAACCAATACTTTTTCACAATTTTCAAGACGCCTGATTTTGGGAATGGGAAAAAAATGTATTTACTCGATTAAGCCACACACTGTTGTAGCCAGATGTCATTTGTGCACGTACAATTACAACCACGTCCAACTGCAGCTGGGGGGTGGAGCTCCTGAATGACCCTGAACTGAGGAGTGTGTTTGTTTGGCTGTTGAGTTTAAACATCAGGAGTGTTTTTCAGGGATATTTTGTGTTAAACTCTGATAAGATGAATTTACTAAAATAGTTTGAGGCCATGAACATTGTGGTATGCATAAGTTTAACTCCTACTATTTGTGTGCATGATGTGTCCTCTTCCAGGAACAGTAACTCAGTGGGTTTGTCGGCTCCGCCCCTCTCAGCTCTCATTACTCCAGAGCCGGTCCGACACTCGAGGATCCCGGAGCTGCCGTTGGACAGCAGTCTCCTGTTTGAGTTTCTGCTCTTTCTTTACTTGCTGGTGGCCTTGTTTGTCCAGTACATAAACATCTACAGGACGGTCTGGTGGTACCCATACAGCCACCCTGCTGCCTCTACCTCACTTGTAAGGAAATCTGCTTTCCTGGCAGCTTACAGTCTATACTGTTATATATTTAGTAAAATCCCACACTGTATCTGTACTGGAAATGTTTGTCATTGTTTGTAGAAATCCGACTGTCATGTGCTGTTGCAATATTAAATTTTAGTAGAGATGATGCACGAAAGTAACTGACTTTATTGTGCTGGGCCTGCGCAGAACTTCCATCTAATGGACTACCACCTGGCTATCTTCATCACAGTCATGTTGGCCAGGAGGCTCGTCTGGACTATAGTTTCAGAGGTAAACGCACTAGTGACACACATTGCACAAACAAAAGATACTCATCCCCTCAGTGAATGCTTTTTAACTGCATACACGTTGTATTTCTGCTGGCGAAGTCACAGTTATTCTGTCATCTGTTTCATCCAGGTGTCCCAGAGCAGCGGGGGATCGCTGGTACGTTATGTGGTTTTGATCGCAGCTCGACTCAGCCTGCTCACCATGTGTGGATGGGTACTCTGCTGGACACTGGTCAACCTCTGCAAGAACCACTCTGTCCTGAACCTCCTCTTCCTGGGATACCCGTGAGTCTTCATCATCCCACACACACAATATTCTGAAGACTAGGATATTACACTTGTCATTTAGATGGCAATAACCATACAGACATAATCACAGTTTGTAGTTAAGGACATATGCATTGCTTTGTACACATAAAAGGCAAATTAGTTTTCTGAAGAAGATTAAAAAAAATGGTCTGAAGGGATTATGTTCAATATTCATAGTCCAAACCATCAACAGCTGGGGGAAGTCATGTACCACAATGCGCCCACATCTGCTAAAACCACCACAAATCAGTCTCTCACAGAAAAGCATCAAGCTCATTATTTACACATATCTGTATTATGGTGTCATTCAGTCAGAACAACACCATGTCTTCACGTGCTGCATCAGCTGATGGTTTACATCATAGGTCTGTTAGCTTAGCTCTGTTTTTAGACTGAAAACCGTCACAGTAAAACCACAAATTTGAAATGTATTTAGTGTCATTTGGCATGTCACAGCAGAATGAAACATTCAGCATGTCACAGCAAATGAAATTGAGTTGCACAGCTCCTCCAAAAACTAGTGTGAGCCACTGCCATTGGGAGGCTGTCTTATGTAGTTTGTGTCGTCAGTAGCTGCTATAGAGAACTGTTTGGAATCGTCTAAACAAGGCCAGAGCTGTCATAAACCTCATAATCAAACCCACCCATGTGGGAGAAACACTGTGATTTTCAGCATCCAACTCCATTCATTTCATTTAGAACTGTGTCCAGTGGTGAACAAATTGGAACCCTGCAAAGTGACTCTGGTGTTCATATATTCAGTGACATATCACCCTGTGGCTGTGAATAAATTTAGTTTCATCTGCAAGAGTGACAGCTTTGACTATACATCAAAACTCTGTTTTGTTATGAATATTTTATATATATGAATATACGCAATAGTAATATTAATGGTAAATATTCTTATGGTATTCTTTAAGGTACTTTTTTAACATTTTAAAATACTAATACTACATACAGTTCCTTTTTAAGGGACAAAGTAAAATCCTGTCAAATCCAACTCGAGAGCATTGTAATATGCATTTGCACAATGTTCCATATTATATTTTTTGTGATTCCTGTACATGTGATGCAGATACAGAATTTGTCTAGTTCTGTCAAATCTACACAAAAGACCAAATAAGACACAACATGTGCAGATAAACATCTTCATGTGGAAATTATACTCCATCAACACCCAATAATCCTTGATCAAAATTTAAAAAAAAAAAAAAGCACTGATAGTAAAATTCCATTGTTGAGATCAACAGTGGAATGAAATCCATTAGCATGAAAAACCAAAGCTATGAACATGATTTTACAGAAATGATGCAGGTAGCAGTTAATGTGGTTGTTGGCTGCAGTGAGGTGTTTGTAGTAAAAAAAAAACAAAAAACAAATTTCTAACGTGCATCATCTGATCCTATTCAAACTAAAACAATTGCCTGTGTATTCTTTGGTCTTCATTTTCATTGCTGTTCCTGTTTTCCAGGTTCGGTGTGTACGTCCCACTCTGCTGTTTTCACCAGGAGGGAGGCAAAAGTCAGACGGCTCCATCTGACTGCGATTACCCAGCTGACCATCCACAGACCGACCTGGCAGAGACCCCGTTCTTTCGACCTCGCGACTTCCTGTTCCTGCTACGAGAGAACCTCAGAGAGCAGTTTTCCAGCCCTCCGCACATGCCCACTCACACCTGCCCACCGCACACACACACTCACACACCAGAGCTGATTCGAGCAGAGGTGGAGGAGCTGAAGAGCGACTTCAACAGACGAATAAAAGAAGTGCTGTTCAACTCGCTGTTCAGTGCTTACTACGTAGCCTTTCTGCCGCTTTGCTTTGTCAAGGTTTGTATGCGTTACTGTTTATTTTACATTTTCACGGTTGATGCTTGAGCTTTAACTGCCTCTAACATGTGATTCACACAGAGCACCCAGTACTATGACATGCGCTGGTCATGTGAGCATCTGATCATGGTGTGGATCAATGCGTTTGTGATGCTGATGAGCCAGCTGCTTCCCCCCAGTTACTGTGACCTGCTCCATCGCTCGGCAGCTCATTTAGGCCGATGGCAGAAACTGGAGCACGGATCATACAGCAACGCACCTCAGCACATGTGAGTGGACACACGGGTTAAAATACAGCCTGGACACACTCGTGACTCTGCGCTGATCTGTTGGGTTTGTGGTTTTCAGGTGGTCAGAAAGCACCATTTGGCCTCAGGGCGTGTTGGTACGACACAGTCGATGTCTCTATAAGGCAGTCGGACCCTATAACGTCGCCCTGCCCTCTGACGTGTCACATGCAAGATTTTATGTGAGTATCCGCACTTTTAATCACCATATCACAAACACTTGAACTAATACTCAATATTTTATATAGATATGATTCTCAAACAGAAATAAGCTTTTATTTGTACACCCTTTCCTACTGTTGGACTCTTTGAAGGGCATCATCCTGTTGCACTTCATGCTTATTCTTGTTTGAACTAGCACCACTAGGGATCATTTTAGATTTCATAAAATTCTTGAATATTTCAATTATGGATTTTTGACGTCATGTTTATGCCATAAATCTGCCATTCTCATTTTGTATTTTTTTTTATTAAAGTTGTTATATTTTGCTAAACCCACTTTTATTAGTCTTTGGTACCTTTACTTGTGTATTTGGGGACTGCAAAGCTATCCTTCTATTCATTCAGGCAAAAATCAAGTAGATTTCTACAACCCGTTTCAATTCCTGCTTAGTTTGTTACATTTTATAAGTAGTTACGTCGCAACATTTCCCCATATAAGGGCATGACTTCCGACGAACATTTCTCTGAGTACACCATAATTGTTTATCAGCAGCAGCGGTTGTAGTAAAACCTGAAAATATGTCCAAACTTTGAGCCAACTACCTAAAATATTCAGTTATTGGTTGTAATAATGAACACAATTGGTTAAACGGGACAGAGTAGCACGCTCAACAACCTGGAGGGGGCGGGGCATGAAGTGGCTCATTTGGGTTTAAAGGGCCAGCGCTCAAAATGACCTTTCTCGTGTCATTACTCAAAAATAGGGTTGAAGATGGTCCTGTGGAGTTGAATTAATGAAGAATTCAGACCCAAGCATAGTATTTATGGTTTATGTAGACCACAGGGAAATGTTTTAAAATGTATAATTCCATGTTTTTAAAAAACAAAATATCGCTCCTTTTAACAAAAGGCAAACAGTAATATATGTAATTTTTATCTGTTAAAATTCATGTCTCTTCGTCCTCCATAAGATGTATTCTATATGTAGAATTAAACTAACATTAGACTTGCGCTACAACATTGTTGTATAGTTAACAAAATAGACCATTATGTCACCATAATTTGCATGAAAATTTGCCATAACTTAAAACTACAGTAACCTGTCATGCTCAGTGGTTCTTGTATTATTTACATCATTAAGGAGGAAAATAAGTTAAGAAGACATTATACAGTCAATTCTAACGCCCCCCCCCACCTGAAATAAAGGCCATCTTCACTAAGAGCAGACTGCACTTCGAACCATTGATTGTACACAAAGATTGACGTTGCTTCGTTCTGCTGGTGTTTATGAAAGCTGCCGTCCTTTTGATGTAGTGCAGATGTAGGACTGTGACACCCAGCTGGTTGTGGGTTTGTGTGACACTTGGAAGATTTGCATGTTTTTTTCACCATTGTTTTAGACAAAAGACACAGGAAACAGGCATGGATATAGAAAGGTAATGATGAACCCAAGTCCTTGAATCACAGCTGGTCTGTGAACCAAATTTGGTTGAGAGGCCAAACTTATGGTAGTGTTATTTTCACACTGTTTCTCTCTGGCTGAGAACCAGATGGAGGGAACATGTTGTACACGTTTTTCCAATTGTTTTTAGTTCTGTAATTTCATTCATCTGGTTTGGCGACCATAGTGAGTAAGAGCCTTAAGATGATTGTACTCTATCACATTAGTCTGCGGCATTACTGCAGATTTGCCAGATCAGCTGAAGGAAGTCTGAAGTAAATCTGCTCTAGGGTCCCAAACACATGAAGCCATAGTTATCGTACAGTTAACTGTTTTTTTCCCACTGGAAGCGATAAGTCTGAATTAACATGATATTTAGGTCCAGCATCCAGCTCATGAATACTAATAATTAAGACCAGCAGACAAAGCAGGGGCCATGCACTTCATGGTCAGCACCTTCCAATAGGGAGCACACAAAACTGAATTATTTATTGGGATACAGCCATATGACTCATCCATGATCACATTCTGCATTTATAGAGATTGGAAAACTTATGTATACATTTCTAAAAACAAATGGGGGTGAATTAGGAAAAAACTCTTTAACACCACCCTGAACCTAGTAAGGCTGATGTTATAGATTATATACAAAGTAAATGGGACCTTCCAATCTGAGGTGTGTGTGACCCACCTTCAGTGGAAGTCTGTGAAACAGTACTCATTTATTAAAAGGGAAATGTGATTGTATTTTAACTAACTGGGTAAAACACCCACATTACATAATTATATAACAATCCATTAGTGGCAATTGTGCAAAGAAAATTCTGTTTTTGTTAGTGGTGTCTGACTCTGAAGACTTCAGGTCTGACTGCAAGAGAAAGTGTTGAAAATATTTCAAAATATAGTGATGACTTTAAAGCTGCATATAACTTTTATCTCCAATTTTTCATCAGATCTGTAAAACCCCAATCATAGCCAAAGTATCACAAATCTGTTAATCTTTCTGTGATTACACACCTGAATCACTTCCCTCACAGTGAACAACTTCAAAGTTGAATCCCTCATAAGGTGTTTGTTTGCATACCAAACTGAAACCAAACTGTCACTCGGGCCTTTTTGGAATTCCACGCAGATGCAGCAGCAAGAAGCAACGAAGCCGTTTCTGTGTTTGTTTCTGCTGTGGCCAGACTGTAGCTGCAGGGAATTCCCCTTCCCACAATGCACTTTGTAACAAATTTCTGAAAATACCCAAGTGACATATCAGTTTGGTCTATAAACAAATGGACTGCTTGTGATGGAGTACACTTCGAAATTGTTTATCATGAGGGAAGAGATTTAGGTGCATAATCACAGATAGACTCACAGATTCATGATACTTAGGCTATGACTTGGGTTTTACTGAGTTAATGAAAAATTGGTGATTAAAGTCATACGCAGCTTTAAGGGTTGTATGTAGTGTTGATATTTCAAACTCTGAACAGTACGGGGAGTTAAATACAGAACACACTTACTACCACTAAAACCATGAATAAATCAACATAATGTATCCACAGACTGTGTCACTCACTGAATAAAGTAGAAGGTGCATTGTTTATACACATCTTCAAAGAAACCAAAAAATATATGAACTTCTTTACACAGATGTTTCCTATCCCTCTCCAACATATGTTTTTATACATTTTCAGAATTATGCATTGGAGTTGGTTAGGTTCTCTATCAGGTCACCCCAGCCCCAGAATTTTATCTAATATGAAGTTAAATTGTACTTGGTGATCATCAGACAAACTTTTTGTGCTTTGTTGGTAGCATCTGGCTCTGCATCTTGTTAAAAACCTCCAAAGATGCCTCAGCTGTTGTATATGATGACACAGTCGAGGCCACGTGTATATCTATAACCTTGTACTGTTTAATATGAGTGTTAATTAGACTGTTCACTCTGTATCAGTGTTTTTCTTTAACTTCTGTTCTCTTGTCTCTTTCAGTTTCTCTTCCACAAGCCATTGCGGATCTTGAACCTGCTGATCTGGATTGAGTCCAGTGTGGTTTTGTACCAGTTATACTCTCTGCTGCGCTCGGAGCGCTGGAACCATACACTCTCACTGGGCCTTATTCTCTTCTGCAACTACTATGTCCTTTTTAAACTGCTCCGAGACCGCATTGTGCTCGGCAAGGCCTACTCTTACCCTGTGTCCTCCAACAGCCTGGGGATCAAGTCACAATAACGTCCCAGCACACCGGGACCACATCACCTATGAACTCTGGATGCTGAGGGGTGACGTGTGAAGGTCTAGTAAAGAGGAAGACTTTAGTGCTCACACTTGGAGGTTAAGGGAGAGTCTGTGAACTCATAATCGTGTTTTGATACGGTTCTATTTTTAATGCAATGTTTATATATACCTATTTAAAAGAATATTTTTATTTTGTATACTGTTTTCGAGTTACGCCGGGCATTTCCACGCTGACTACATTAGCATGTTTTGTTATATTGTTGCTAGGTGACAGGAACATCGGGGAATGCCAGGAGGTGACTTTTCACCAAAGATATTTTAAGTGCAGGTGGCCAATCACAGAGCTGATGTGGCATCTGACAGCCTCTCTAAACCAGATGAGTGAATCTGAACAGGAGGGTGTCATGTGGTGTAACTGAGATCCAGAACCCTTATTGGGCAGTTCTACTTGTGCTGACCCTGAGTGGATCAGTGGACCTTTAGTGTGGATTTCAATCCCATTCTATTAAAAGGTTCCTTCAAACTGACCTGAGATCAGTCTGAAGGGAGAGACTCCTTTGGTACTCCTATCCTTTGCCACTTCAGATAATGCTGTATTCTTTCCCATTCACTGTGTTACTGTGCTTTGCTGTCAGGACCTGCTTGTTTGACATCATTGGCTATCTGGGGGGGGGGGCAGTTACCGCACCAGTACCAAATTACACCAGGGTGACAGAGTGACAAGTGTTTGGCTGCAGGGAAGACTTGTGGTACTATAAACATCAAGTATCATCCAAATCACATAAAAAGTGCATTTTTCCTCTGTCATAGAGCCTGTCTGGCAGAGGATATTTAGTTTGTTGTTTGAACGGCTGCTGCTGCGTAAACTTATACTGGTGCCTGACCACACTTCTGACACGCTGAATACTAGTAGTCCTTTGTATTAGAAACTTTCCACCAGTCATTTTTATTTTTGTCCTTTTGGTGCCTGGATGGTTAAACCATAATGGTACAGAAGACCACACCTGGTCCAACTCTATGTTCTGGCATCTTCATCCAGTACAAAGTTTTCTATTACAATGTTCTTTGTCTAGGACCCAGTCCTTCTCCTGCTACGTATTATTTTCAACACACCCTTACAAAAAATATGGCAGCAAAGTAAATTTAGGAGTAATATTGCTAGAGGGGATGAATGAAAACTCAAGAGTGTCAACTGTATCACCTCATTACCATTTTATGTATTCTCAGTTACCAGAATGGTGTTACAAACTGGTTGCCTTGCATGTTGTTGCCTTTTTGTTTCGTTACATTAGGTTAACATCTTACTCTTAAGTGGTTTCCTCTGAACTATGCCTCCTCATCAGTCAGCTGTATTCAGCGCTCAACTCGGCAGTATTAAGGTTGGTAACCACTTGAGAATAAACCAGTGAGTGTTCCTGGATGCTCGGTGCTGCACGGTGCCTCAGCTGAAATGTGAGGAGTTTTGATTAAACTCAAATGCCATACATGTGCCCATTAATCTGCTTTATTATTGGTGCTTATGTACTGTTTGCTTGCAATTGCAACTTTGGTCATTTTTATGAATGTAGCAAATTTTGCAACTGAATGGTGCTGTTGACTTGAATTGGCATGTTTTGTTTGCTTTAGAATTTAGTTGGGCGCCATTGGTAAAATATCATTTAAATTGGAGTAGTAATGACATCTTTAACTGTGTCCCCTTAAGAAAAGCTGTCAAAGTCACTTGCAGGGTATGAATTCAATGTGCCATATCCCAGGATACAGGGATGGACTCCTGATTGAGCCCATTGTCATTGGAGCTGGTCCTCATATTTCGGCTTTTTACAGTGTTCAGTTTCCCCATGGCATTTCTGACAATGTTTTTTGACATCTGAAAATAAAAAAGCGTGTACCAACCAAGTCAGTGTGTATTTATACCTATAAGGAACAAGAGGAAGATGGAAAAACGCTGCTAGTCAAGGTCTCCATCAAGTCAACATAACTGTTTAATTCATTCACCTGCAGTGTGTTGTCTTTACCACCAGAGGGAGCCAACGATTAAAGCATTCTTGTATGAAATGTTTCACAGGAGAAGTCATCTGCACCCATGATGAGATCATCTGCAGTCGTGTAACATCTGTCTGAGGAGCCATGTGTAATGGACAGAGTGTGACTTTACACAGGCAGTCCACATAAAGAAGAAGAAATAATAGAATCTATCCACACCTTTGGTTTCTCACATACATTCATCCACATAAATCAGTAGAAAAAGTTTTAAAGGTTTTACAGTGCAATCTTTAGTATTAGCACATTAAAAGGCTATAATGTATAGAAAACAGTCTCTTGTGTCCTGTGCTTTGTAATCTGAGGGCCTTTACTGAGACGGTCTCTTTCTATCTCCATGATCCACAGGGGTCACCTCTAAAAAGCATAGTCCTTCTTCTGGTCTGCAAAACACAGCTTGAGTGCTGTAATATCCTGTTAGTATGCATGTGACTTATGTATATTATTAAGTTTTATGTGAGGATACAAAACTTTTGTTGAACCAGGTTGTTTCTGTTCAGATCAGTCTGGTGTCTGAATGGGGACAGTCAGCAGCTGTTTGAATGTTATGTCAGTGCTGGAA
>JAPTYQ010000018.1:29716395-29729160 GCA_029814465.1 Ostorhinchus cyanosoma
AGATAAGATAAGATAAGATAAGATAAGATAAGATAAGATAAGATAAGATAAGATAAGACTTTATTTATCCCACCATGAGGAAATTACACAGTTATCAGCAGCTGCATACAACAGGAAAGTGAAGAGAAACAACAGGTAGAAATTACAAAAATAACAAGTGAAAACTGAAATATAAAGAGGGGGAAAAAAAGAAATATTGTATTTATATGAATATTTATATAAATATATACTATATAGTTATGTTTCAGGTCAAGGTTAATAGAGGAGGTGAGTTACTGATGAGACCTGGTCTTGGGTCCAGTCTTTGTTTCTTCCTGCTTTACTATATCCTAAGTATTCACACTGTATTCTGCTATGTTCTAAGTACGGATGAATCACTGATGCATCAGGATCAAGGATGAGTCGAGTCAGCCAGTCTTCAGAGCCTTACATGTGTTTATTTGCAAGCACAAGTTTAACACAGAGAAACACCTGGGTAGAGTCTGAAGGGAAGCTGAAAAATCTTTGTCTTTTATACAGTTTTTCTGGGGCTCGAGGTGTGTTTTTCTCGTAATCTCGAGCCCCGCCTGTCAAATTCACTTCTTTCCCACACCTGTCTTTATTATGTATTTTTCCCCTTCCCTTCATAAATGTGTCTGTGGCCTGACTCATGCCTTTTTAATATATTTTTTCCTACCAAATGACCGCCCCTCTTCCAAGGGTCTGGCTTCCTGTTACCCCTGACCAAATGCTCTTCATCAGTTATTGTCTAGAAAATACCCTCGTGTCATTTGCTTACCAAAGCTAGATACACTAATGTTCCACAGACAGATGCACCTATTAGTCCTTCAGTAACATCATTTACAGATCTATACTTAGCATGATAAGGGGCCTCTGGAATGCACCATGGGTAATCAGGAAAGCTTCACCATTTATTTTTCCTCAGTACATGCTGTTTGACCCCCTTCAGTGGGCTGAGGGGGTAAGAACCAGAGCAGCTGTTGTCAGTAAAACCAATAACTACAACAAACATCCATCTTTAGGCTCTGCTGCAGAAGTGGAACCTAAAACTGCTTCTAATATGGACCAGTAGAGACTCAACATCCCTTATCCAGTTGGATCCACCACTGCCTACACTCATCCAAAGGGCCTTGAAGGTGCTGCCAAGTCTGGACTGGACCCTTGGAAAACCTCCAAGCACCACTGGCAACTTCTGGGGGTCTTTGAAGAAGGCCATGCCCTCTCACAAAGTACAGTATGTTAAGGGTGATGTTTAATGTGGTACAGATGAGTTGTCGTGTGAGTCGTTCATGGTGCTAGTAGTAAGACCTTCCTACCTATAGTAAAATTCCTTAAATTACATGTTCCTCCTTTAATCTACAAGTAAATGCAATTTAACCACTGAATGTAGCTGATAAACAATTGTTTATACTGCTAAATATAATTTATCTGGCTACTCAGATTGTTCTTTTATGGATTTTTTAATGAGAATTTTTGCTGTGAATATTAGATGCAGTTAATCATGCGCCTCATTACTGTGGATGAGAATTACAATCAAAAGTTATTCCTTCAGACAGGAATAATAGGAAATGAATGACTACAGGGATGTTTGGTATCTTATTTAAATACATTCATAAGGAGTATTTATTAGTATTTATTTGGTTTTTGTATCTTGGTAATAGATTTATATATTTACATATTTATTACATAGTAGTACTGGATAGATTAAAATTTAAATCTAAATTATATGCTTTTTGTCTTTATATTTTGTCTCACAAGTGTATATTTTCTATTCTCTTTTTTTGCATTTACTGCTGTCAACTGTGAAATTTCTCCATAGTGAGATTATTAAAGTATCTCTTTTAAGTTTCCCTTTTGATTGGTCTTTATTTTTGTTTTTGCACTTCTTTTGCTCGTGTGCCTTTGCTGCTGTAAATCTGAAATGTTCCTTTGTGGGACTAATAAAGACATATCTTAACTTTTATGTGTTGCATGTTATCCAATTATCCGTAATGATTATTATAGTCTTTGTAAAAGCAGAAAGAGACTGAAGAAAAAAAAAAAATCACCCATGCAGCATACTAATAAACTGCCTAAAGCTATTTAATAAGCAACACACAACTAAACACAGTTCATCCAAAACTTTTATTTGACTGAATATTAAATGTTTTGTTGATAAAATTGATCAGTGAAGTGGTATTAATTTGGTTGAATGAGCATAACAGTGAAGTAACTCAGAGGAATTAAAAGTTTAACTGATCAAGACTTTCCATAAAAACAGTTTTAAGGACAGAAGTAAGTGACAGGGGTGCCATATGTATCTATCCTAGATGAACTAAAAGGATTTGGGCTTTTTATTTTGAAGAGCAGATTACCTGATCTCATTTATTTTAAACAGGAATTGTGCCTCATCACTCATTAAACTTTAACCACCAAGGAATTATTGAACACGTCATGACATTATAATTATGGTCTTCAAACAACTAAACCTTTTACATCCTTTGATTGACAACATAAAAATAACCACACAGCCACAGTGACATGGAGGGGATAACATTGAGTTAGCAGAATAAGAAACACTGACACAAAACTCAAACAAAACATAAATCAAAACTGCCTATAAGGTGGCACAGCTGGTGAAAACAGATTGTTGTACATTAAACAAAAACATTATCCAATTATAACCCATTTGCTTTGCATCACACTCTTCCATGCTTAAACACATTCCCACATGTGCATGTAAAAATAAAACACCACGCTTCTATAGAAATTTACAGAAATATCAGATAAACAAAACTGAACGTCTTCAGGACTACACATAAGCCCAGTCTGAGATAACACATCAAAAACAATGTGGTGACACAAAGATGCTAGATGTTCTTATTAGCCAGTCAGCAATTGCTGAGTTTTTAAATCTTATTCTGAAATTCACTGCAGCCAATTTTTGATTGTTGAAAAGTATTCTGGCTAATTTATTTACCCCATCTCCCCGCTAGCCCACTCACCACAGAGGTTCAACACTCTAGTGTCTCTTAACTTTGCATCAGCTTTTAGTGGTTGGAACACAAACATGTTTCAGTCAGTAGAAATCATAGATGGCTTAAAAGCATTCTTCATCACAGGAATCTGTCAAATCATGGCTAATCTCTGATATCTCTGACATGGTTTACTATATAAAATTATTATTAGTGACAAAAACAGTAAAGTATGGTTGTCATTTACACGTCATCTGTTTGGGCCTTCAGCTTCCTCTCCCAAAGTTTTTGATGATCAGAGAATCCTTGCTTGCCCTTGTTGAAAGAATTGGGACCTGCAGATGTTGGTGTTTCCCTGAAAAGATGGAAAATTTAGAACCTCAATCTTAACTCAGTGATCAAGGTAGTAGGTAAAATCCTCACTTGAAATCTCTTCAGTGAAATACAAAAAGAAAAAAATCATGAACCTGCCAATGTTCTTCATTCTCATCTTTGCTTCTGGGGGCATCTCTTCAGGTTCACTCTGCGTGAAAAGCAACAGTATATGTAAACATGTGCATCGAGGCGACATACATTATAACAGCAAAAACTAAGTTTCCACCTACATCATCATCGTCGTCAAAAACAGATGCCAACCCAGGTCTTTTAGGAGGAAGTGATGGTGTAGGCTCTTTGGGTTTCTAGAAAAGGTTAAGGGTACAAATTGTATTTATAGCAATTTACAGCAAATATAACCACTTCCAGTAGCATGTTGTTAAGTTCTCTGTAAAACAAGTCAGCCTTCATACAACAATGAATTCTTTATTAGTTACATAAATCAAGAGCAGAAGAGCATGAGTATTTTCATGCCTGATCACACACTTACTGTTGCTCCAAGTTTGATAGATATGGGGTTAGACTTCTTCCCCAACTGACTGCTCATGTTGAAGCCGATTTTGGAGATTTTGCAGGGTGCTGGTGGCTCTGCTGAGGTCTCCTCTTCATCATCAGTTGAGAGATGCTGGGATGTGCGTTTGACTGCGGTCGCTGCTCCCCCCACAGTGCTACAAGAGACAGGCTTAGTTTTCACTCTGCCTCCCTCCTCCTGCGGCCCTGCTTGAGGCAAGACAACTCACCAAGGTGAACAACTGCTTTCTGGGAACTGGAAAATAATAATAGCTACTACCTTTACCTGTGTGACTACACTTTGAACCATTAGTAAGCTACACGTAAATTATAATACATTTTAAGTTTAATATTAACTGATTTCAAGCCCATGCGGCCGTGTGCAAGAGTCCCACAAAATAACAGGAACAATGTACATATAGGACTCGTTGATTTAAAAGTGATAACAGCTGCAGCGTCACTCATTCATTTGGTGTTCTAAGCTATCTAACTTAGCTATGTGCAAACTAGCTAAGCTAATACCGTGTTCACAAGCTACGAAAAAATCTATCAAACCACTTAAGTATCTGGCTGACCTTAGGCATACATGAAGTCAACAAGTTACAATATGCTCATTTTTAACACGTCTAAACAGAAAACGATAATTCGTCACTGTACTAGCGTTAGCTTAGCTAGCCAGCGCCATTTAGCCTAGTCACATTGAAAAGATTTTTTCTGTGTTTATCACCAATAATAGCTCATTTTAACGTACCGTTAGCAAATATAGCTAACGCAAAAAACTATTTATTGATCAACCATATTTTACATGACAGAACAACTTAAATATCACCTCCGTCGTCGGAGGAACCCCTTCTGTTATGCTCACGATCCGCCATCATTTCTCATTTCAAACATACCAGCTCACACCGCTAGTCCTCTTCCTGCGCTGTCTGCTGAACACGCGCTGTTTTTCACCAAAGAAGAAGAAACGCCAGAACTGCTCAAGAAGACGAAGAAGAAGAAGACTGGCCAGAACGCCACTTGAGAAACAGAAAGCTAACCTGTCAAAACAAAGCCAGATCCATGGAAGAAAGAGGTAACATCGTTCACTGGAACTTGACTTTGTTTTGTTTGGCTATTAGGTCGTAACCAAAAGTTGCACAGTTAAAAAAAAAAAGATGCGGTAACCTCCGACGCCAGCTGTTGTGCTTGATGTTGATGTGATGGTTTAGCTAGCGGACCAATGAACCTTAAATGGTCTCGTTTCATTAAGTTAAATGTTTTCACATATATTTTCACTCGGAGACAAGTTTGCTCATAATAACATTTTTAACTAGCACTAACAGTAGTTGGACAACTTCTTTGTACTTCTCTGAATTTTTAATAACTGTTAATAGTCCAGTTTCTTTCAAATAACTGTTATTTGACCCTTTTTTTCATCAGGACTTTAAGAGCTTTTTTGGCAAACAATGTACCAGTTAAGATGGGGCAGACCCTGTGCATATGCTCCAGAACCTCCATCACTATTGACAACAAAAAATACTTCTATGTTCAGAAACTAGACGAAGGGTAAGAAAACATATTATTTTTAACACTGTCTTTTGCACTTAAACTGAGTTCAGGATAAGTCTGGAGATATTCTACATTTTTTACTTCTCAACAAATCCCACAAAGAGACAAGAACCCTCAGTAAGTCCAAATTGTAACAACTATCTGTGTAGATTATCGTTTATAGTTTTTCTCATCAGACCTTCATAGTTGAGAAAAACATTATTCTTTGGTGGACTGTAGTATGGAGCAGACTGAATTACATATTCTTTCATTATTTAATATCAGACTTTTTTTTTTCTCGTCCGCCCACACACTGTTCTGCTGCTATTTTTCTTAGCTACTGCTCCAAACGATCCACTCACAAATGAACGATCAACTAATTTTTAATCAGAAGTTCTAGGTATAGTGCTCACCTGGTGGCAGGAAGTCTTTTAATCTTTTTTTTTTTTTTTTATCCAGCATTTTAAGTTGTAACATATAGGCCTGAGTTACAAACAAAGCAGAAAATCAGGCTGTATTCATTGACTAAATAATATTTTTTTCTTGATTTGAATGATACTCTATCCATGATTTCTATTCTCAGTGGATTCAGTTATGTTGATTTGGTCGAGGGGGCAAAGGATGGTCGCTTTTATGCCCTGAAGAGGATTCTGTGCCATGACCGGGAGGGCCGTCAGGATGCACAGACAGAGGTGGAGATGCATCAGCTGTTTAATCATCCCAACGTCTTGAGCCTGGTGGCACATGCCTTTGTTGAGCGTGGGGGAAAAGTTGAAGCCTGGTTACTTCTGCCTTATATTATGGTAAGACACACAGGCATTATGAGAATAACCCTGATGGAGTAGTTTGGGTTTGTTGTGATGATGTGTTTTCTGAAAACAGAAAGGAAGTTTGTGGTCAGTTCTGGAGAAGCTGCGAGACAAAGGGAGCTCAATGCCTGAAAAACAGATTTTACAGATTTTCCGTGGCATCTGTTCAGGTCTCAAGGCTGTTCATGATAAAGGCTATGCACACAGGTAATCTCTTTCCACATACACAAATGCATATAACCAGTATTTATTATCACTGTTGTATTAACTAGTCATCATTTTCTTTGCATTTCAAGACAAATATATTTATAGGTTCTTGCATATAAATACTTCATGTTTTTCTCTGAAATTTCTGGCAGCAAAAATTATATCTGTCGTTTTTGGATTGAGTTGCAGAAAAGGAAATAAATTACCAAATGAGTGTCAGTGTTGTTAATAGATGACAAATATGAGGAAACCACTAGAACTGAGTAGTGGCATATGCACAGGCTAGTATAAAGGTTGTCTGATAAATAGTTTTCAAAGTAGAAATTGTTGATTTTAATTCTTTTTTTTTTTTGCATCTATCCCCTTAAAAGGAATATAAAATCATTAAAATCAAAGAAATAATTCCCAAAAATCCATAAAATTCCACTGCCTCCTCAACTGGACTTGGAGAATTTGTTGGTTCTAAGCCCATTTTAGTTCCCGTGAATCCTTTCTGCCCAGGCAGTCTGTGGTTCTAAAATGTTCTCCTTTATAGGTCGTATGTATGTGATTTGTGTAATAATGAAATTTGAAAGCATTTGTTTTAATTTATTGGTTGTATGTAACAAATCCCTCTCAGTGTGTGCTGGTCATGGACCCTGACCTTTAGTGTTTTTTTCTTGTTTTGCTAAGTTTGCCATGTTTCCAAAGTACACGGACCTTTAGTAGTGTTTTTGTATCTACAGCCAATAACTCCATTGCACAACACACACAGGTGTAACTGCATTTAACTGCTCCTAGCAGGATTGCAGTTTTTTCTGAGATGCAAAATCCTGGTTAAAGCACACAGACGCCTCTCTCCTTTTGCCCATCACAGACACTTGGAGCAGGATGGAGGAGGCCTGTGCTTTGGCTGCATTCTTTCTAGAACATTCACAGAGTTTTACAATGATATGGGTGAGATTGTGGGCCCTATAGCCAAGTCCCTGTGAAAACAATCAGAAACTAAGCAGTGAAACTGAAAAATAAAATGTTATTTTCTATCAGCACTCACTTTCCAAATAAAATGGTGTTGATAGAATGTAAAAATAAAATGGTGCTTTTCAATCGGCAGTTACTTTACGTGGTTTTTGTTTGGTGAATAGATCATATTCTACTTGTAAAGCAGAGTGAATTCTACTTGCCAAGTGGTTTTTAAAATGGTACAAATCTGAAATAATTGCCAAAATCAAAACAGTTTGGTTTTTGTTAGTTTTTTTTTTTTATGTAATTTACAATATAATAGAAACAAACAGTAACTGCATGTTGTTCGATTTTCCAGAGACTTAAAACCTACAAATGTGCTTCTGGATGAGGATGACAGACCAGTTCTGATGGACCTGGGATCTATGAACCGAGCCAGGATTGAGGTAAATACTGAAATTAATGATCCACATGTATATTTTAGTGAGATTCATGTTTTTGGCAAAGAGTGGTTCTTGGTCTGCAATATTTGATAATGTTAAAATATTTCAATATAATATTTACAGAGGGCGTTTTAAGCACCTGTGTCAGTAATGTTACCAAGCTAAATGCATACTTCATTTAAAATGTTTTGAGTCCTGATTTCCACCACTAGATGTCAGTCACACTTTTAATTCTATTCAGACATTTTCTAAATATCATACTTCACATTTTGTTGAACTATACTAGATTTCATATTTAATTGCTGTAAACACATGGCCGTGACTTAGTTTGCTTTCCCTCTCCTAGAGCTGATTGTGTCCTTTTAATTATAGTAAACACTCTAATATACTTTTGCCTCATACATAATTGCCATGACCACAGACATGAATCTCCAGAAAGTGGACATTTTTTCCAAGTGTATGTGCATTGTTGGAGTGTTCATCTGGTGTTTTTAGTGAATCTAAAGTTTATGAAGAATTCAATCAGACTGACTGTATTGCAGGTTAGGGGAACCAGAGAAGCCATTACCATCCAGGACTGGGCAGCTCAGCGGTGCACCATTTCCTACAGAGCTCCGGAACTCTTCAATGTCGAGAGCCACTGCATTATTGATGAGCGCACTGACATCTGGGTAAAGCAGTGGTTTCCAACTTGTACTTGGGCTTGTGGCCCCATTTTATTATCACATATTTCTGGTGACCCCAGACATTCAAAATGGAGACTTTTTTTTTGCTAAATCATGCTGATCATGTAATAGTTTGCTGATCATGTAATAGTTTGCTATACTATGTTACAAATAAATGTTAATTTTAGATGACATTTAGGCTACATAAAGTATATTATTATGGACAGAGGCAGAAAAGCCAAGTGTAGATTATGGCACAAAGGGAGAACTTGATTTTCCTTGGTCAGGATATGTACAGTCAGTCCAGCTTGTATTTACAAGGAGACAATTAATACTGAATAAACAATAACTCAAACTCTGAATTATGAAAGAGCTGCAGCATCTGAAACCCACCACAGTGAACATTTGACAGATAAACAGAACCACAGTGCTTCAGTTTCAGCTTCTATTTGTCATGTCTTTTATGTATTGTGATTGTCTCCCTCAACTCACCATATATTTTTTTTATTAATTTTTATTTTTATCAATCACTAGAAATTTCAGGTGACCCCACATAGGGTACTGACCCCAAGGTTGAAAAACACTGGGGTAAAGCCTTGTATTCTTTATTCATTTTGGCTTGTGTGTGGTTTTACTTTAGATCGTCTCTAAAACCAAAAGGTAAAATGACTGTGGATCAATCGCTGACTAAGTCTTGTTTTCTTTTATGCCCCCCATAACTCCTCTAGTCACTTGGCTGTGTACTTTACTGCATGATGATGCTGGAGGGGCCATTTGACTTGATCTTTCAGAAGGGAGATAGTGTTGCTCTTGCGGTCCAGAATCCTGTGGCCATCCCACAGTCCTGCAGGTCGGTCCTCTGAGTTAACCTGGTCTCAGATGTATTTGTGTGTTTGTACTGTCTTTTGTAACAAATTGGTTAATTTTTACAACTTATCAAGTTCAAATGAAACACTTGTAATACTAAATGAATGTTTTTTTGTTTGCTCTCAGATATTCAGAGGGTCTTCAGATGTTGTTGAGCTCCATAATGGTAACAAATCCACAGGAGAGACCAAACATCAACTGGGTCCTGGACCAGGTACAGGACCTGCAGAGCCGAAGCCCCAACACCCAAACCAACATGGTGTGACCTTGCACAGTATACTATATTTGCACATGTATATCTCCTCCGTTGAGCTTGAAAATATTTCTATTTTTTAGTGATTTCCAAAACCTTAGGTACATGCTTTGACCAAACTTTTAGGGGTTGGCAACAGTTTCAGCTTTTAGTTTGACTGATTCATTCCATGCTGTGTACCATAATACATACCTTTAATCCAGAGAAGTGAATGCAACTGAGCAGGATCATTCTTTTAGATATAGTTGCTTCTAATGATGAAGGGGCTTAGATGTAAGACAAAGGGATAAAAAAAGAAGCTTTGCCAAACTTTCCATTGAGTGGAAGATTCTGTCTAAATTCAATACATATCAGATTACATTCCCTACCCAGAAGGAATATGGACCCATTTATTCTTATGTTTAAGCCTTAATTCTTGTGTTTTGGGTCTAGTTTTTGCTTGAGACTTAGAAGTTCAATCTCAGCTTTTCTCCACACCTACATTTACATAGTATGTACATTTGTCTGAACTAAGGAAACGCTGCGTACTTCACATCTGCAATGCTGCATTTGAACACACAGTGGTGCTACACCATTACCAGTCCTTACATGTCTATGTCTCTCTGTTGTGGATAATGTGTGAAGAAGCTCATTGAAGAGCACAGAGTGCATCTACTCACACAAGAAGAGAGTTACATCAAGGACAGGTACAAGTTTGAGAGTAAATTAAGCTTTGATCCTTTTATGGAATAAGTTGTGAGTTTGCATTAACAAAAAGTCACAGTTGAGTCATTGTCATATCTCCCATTGCAGTTTATCCTTTTAACTTGATGTTTCACTGTGTTGTGTTTTTAATCTAAGTATTTTTCCATTACACCTAAGCTTGTATTTAATGCTGGGTTTACCAGTGTGTATGTCAATGTGCTCACACTTCTTTTCTCTCAGGGTTCATCTACATCTCCGAGGGTTTGACAGTCTTTCTTAATAAACTTAACTGGTACCTTTTTAAAACTGTTGCTAGATTAAATAATACTTTGGGCATTTAAGTTAAGTGTAACGCTTTTGTTGATTCGATAAGTTGATGTTGGAGCATAGTGGATCTGAAAATGTTCTTGGTTAACTTGTACAGTTAATTGTTGGAATGGTAACTGATTAAATATTGAAGTATGTTCTGTTTTTTAATGCGACATTTGGATATGTCACATGACCATGGTTTTGTGCGATTGTTAATGGTGAACCAGTACTGGTATCACCCCACAGATTCACGAGGGCATATTTTAAGTATACTGATAGTTTGAAGATAACTGTAAGAGCGTCTTATTTAATCATGGGGAATTCTTTTTGAAAATATGCTTAATCTATCATTCACTGTACATTAAAATGACACATTAGTTGTGTAGCTCTCTGTACAGTTTTCAAAATGATTGTCTGTGAAATAAACTGCATCCTGGATATAAACACTAAATTATTTTTAATAAGTGCTGTGTCAGAAGTGGTTTGCATACACAGTGGGTAGGGTTCCCTCCATTTTTTTTTTATATATAAGTCCAATGAAAACAGATTTGGAAATAACACAAGAGAGTTTTTATACTTTGGAGAAGTGGAAAGTGGTGTATCAGTAACAGGTAAATGTGAATAAGTGCAGGGGAAAGGGATTTACCTGATAATCAGCCATGTAGGAACCAAGAAGGAGCCTTTACTGTTCACTGAATCAACCCAAGAAACAATGAAAGTAGAAACAATGCAATGATACTCTCAATGAAGAGCTGCACAAGCAAACGTTAAACAGAGGTTTTGACAAACAATGGAGGAGTTTGAAACGGTGCCATATGATCCAGATCATCAGTTTGGTGCTGCAGACAAAAGCTATAGATAAGATTCATTCATTGTAGGAAAAAGTTAACAAAGTTTTAAATCATGATTATGATGGTAATGACTAACTCTTAGAAAATACAAAAAGCCAAAAGAAAATCTTAAAAAAAAAAGCGTAAAATGTAAGTAGGTGAACAATTTTTACCCTGCCCCCAAAGGGGGGGCAAGGGGTATTGTTTTTTGTTTAGTTTGTTTCTTTAACACTTTAGCAGCAAATCTACTGGTTCAATTCATACCAAATTGTGTTAATAGATTGCCAATGACCCAGAATAGATGTCATATTTTGGGAAAGGTAGGTCAAAGTTCACTTTTTTTATAATTTAAAAAATTATATATTCCCATTTACTTATAATAGGCAAAATGCGTGCTAGGGGCGGGGTTTGTTGTGCCTGGCACCACTTGTTAAAGATTGGATTCAAATCAATGTGAATTAAATCCTCAGTGCATGATCTTTTTTTTTTTTTTTTTTTAAATCCTGTTGAGCAATATATGAACGTGAACTCAGCAGTGCACTTACACACTGAAACAGTGTTGCTTGATGTAGAAACCTCTTGTATCCAACAGTTAAAATTTTTAAATCCTAAGGCTGATGTTTTTTTCAGTGAGTTTTCCAATGGGCTCTTCAAATTTTTTGTGAACAGAGGTGGTAATTGTGTCACCAAATCTGAGCGGATATAGAGCAGTCAGAGGCTTCTTAATATCCTGAATGGAACAATAGGATACAGGCAAATCATTGATTTCATCTGATTTTGCATGACCACCAGCTCTGGGGGAAGTTTAATGCTTTAAGTAAGTTCTAAGTCAACCTCCATAGTCACCTGTCAACACTGGAGGTTTTCCTTCTCCGTGCTGGTTGTACGTCTAGAAGGTGACCACTGATGAAAATGGTCCCAGGCTGACCAGCTCAGATTTGGACGTGCTGTCTGCGTCTCCTCCTACCATGGATGGACCCAGGAATGTTGTTGAGTCACATGATCCAGATCAGAAACTTCCATGGAGTCATGCTTTAAACCAGGGTTGTCCAGTTCCGGTCTTTGAGGGCCACTATCCTGCATGTTTTAGATGGCTCCCTTTTCCAGCACACCTGATTCAAATGATCAGCCTGTCACCAAACTCTGCAGAAGCCTGATAGTGACCTTGAAGTGTTCTGGAAGAGGGAAACATCTAAAACATGAAGGATAGCGGCCCTTGAGGACCAGGATTGGACACCCCCGCTTTAAACATTTTGGGTTCAGTATTCCTTCCATCTGTTTGGAGGTAAGACCTGAAGAACCACTCACAGGATATTTTTCTTTTATTTAAATTGACCTCAAATACCAATATAGTGTTTAGTCCCAGGTTGGTTGAATGTAAATCTAA
>JAPTYQ010000018.1:29836201-29848060 GCA_029814465.1 Ostorhinchus cyanosoma
AACTGGCTACAATTCTTGTTTCCTCTTAGATCACTTGAATTAGAAGATTCTCAGGAAACTGCACCAGTAAAGCCCTAACTTATTATTTGAGAGTCATAGTAGTAATTCAGATGTAGCAACACTGGACTTTTTAGTATCTGGAAGGGAATTCAGTTAATTTACTCATTAGATGTCACTCCAGAATAAAGGTGAAATATTTCCAGAACAGAGGGGCTGTGGAAAAGGGGCTAAAGACTGTAGTTGATAATATATAAATCTGAGTGCTGTCATCAGCGTGGACAGTAAATCTTATAACTTGTGCAGCATTCTCTGTTGAAAACAAATGATGTATAACAGGTTTATTTGGTGGTAAGAAAAAGCATGTGCACCCTTTAAATATGCAGTGCATAAATTGATCAGAAAATGTGATCTGATCAACATCTAAGCCACAAGTACAGACAAACATAGTGTCTTTAGCCTGATATAAAAAAAAAAAACATTCACTATGTCATGTTTTTATTGAACGCAGCTATTAAACACTCACATTTGTGCTGGAAAAAGATCACATTTTATGACCAGTTCATGAAAACAAGGCCATTTCAAAAGGTTCACATACTTTTTTCCTGCCAGTGTATCTAATAGAACTTCAGTTTGTCAGGTATAAAGGAACAAAGTCAGTAAAATGATTTTACTCAGTGGAAGAGTCACTTGAATATGACGTGCATCTGTTGTAAAACATACGTGGGTTGCATTAAGAAAAGACCAATCAGCTGTTTTCACAGGAAAAATGTCACCACCATCAGCTCTTTTCCAAATCACAGTCTTTGTGCTTACAGTAATTGCAAAGACAATAAAGGGAAGTACTCTTAATCAGTGTTTACAGACAGAAAAAAACAGTGGATCATGATCTGTTTCCATGTTTTTCACATCAAACACATAAATAAATGCACATCATTATCAGTCCTTTCCTTTCATTATTTAATCCTAATATGTAACA
Organism: Ostorhinchus cyanosoma; assembly: GCA_029814465.1. NCBI lineage: Eukaryota > Metazoa > Chordata > Actinopteri > Kurtiformes > Apogonidae > Ostorhinchus > Ostorhinchus cyanosoma. Next base: position 29,837,178 of record JAPTYQ010000018.1, read on the forward strand.
TTATTGTAAAAGTCTGTAAAAGACATTGTATTTACAGAGATGGGGGAGTTATTTGACCAACACTGATGAAAGACTCAACTTCATTTTTATTTGACTTGACAGGGTGTCCTGCTCAGAGACACACTGACAGATCACACTGCAAAAAATCTAAATCTTACCAAGTGTATTTTTCTTATTTCTAGTCCAAATATCTGATCACACTTAAAATAAGACATAATCACCTAAAGAGTAACTTTTCAGTGAGATATAAGAACTTATTTTTAGACAATAGATCTGGAAAATCTTATTTCAAGAAATCTTACCAAGATAATTTTCACTTGTTCCCTTGACAGTTTTTTTTTTTTGCTTAATTCAAACAAAAACATGCCAAGGGAACAAGTGAAAATTATTATTGTTACTCTTTAAGTGATTATATCTTATTTCAAGTGTGATGAGATATTTGGACTAGAAATGAAAAAAAAAGGTAAGATTTAGATTTTTTTCCAGTGCAGTAAAAATAAAATAGTTTGTAGACATTTTCATACAGAATATACATATGGGTGAAGGAGAGGGGACAAAGTGGAACAGTGAAGGTTCAGGGAGCAGAGATAAAAAGAAGGTTTAAGGTACTTTGGGTAAAAGTCCAGAATAACGGTGAGTGTGAAAAAGAGGTAGAGAAGCGTGTGCAAGCAGGTTGGAATGGGTGGAGAAAAGTGTCAGGTGTGTTGTGTGATAAAAGCAGAATGAAAGGAAAGGTGTGGAAGACAGTGGTGAGAGTGGGTTAGAGACAGAGACAGTGAGGAAAAGACAGGAGGCAGAACCTGAGGGAGCAGGGGTTCAGATGATCAGGTTCACTTTGGGACCAGGATGGATCAGATCAGGAATGAGGACATCAGAAGAACCGCACACGTTAGATGTTTAGGAGAAAAAGTCAGAGAGGTCAGACTGAGATGGTTTGGACATGTACAGAGGAAGGATAGAGAATATATTAGTAGAAGGATGCTGAGGTTGGAACTGTCAGACAGGTCTAGAGGAAGACCAGGACCAGATTTATGGATGTAGTGAAGGAGGACATGAAGGTGGTTGGTGTGAGAAAAGAGCAAAAAAAAAAAGCTATTAGAGTTATAAATAAAGTCTTCCTTTGTTAATAGGATCTGGGTTATTAAAATTTGCTGATAATGTATATTTAAAAATGAACAAAGAACAAAAGTCTTCCTGTTTGTATCCAAAGAAATTTCACGTTAAGAGAAGGGAATTATAATTTAAGAGGGTTGTTTGTATTTGAAACATGTAGAGTAAGAGCAAATGTTAAATATCGTTGCGTTTCTGTAATTGGGGTCAAACTATGGAATCAATTGAAGGATGAATTGAAGTTGTGTAGCTCGTTGTCGAGTTTTAAAAAAGCTTTATGTTGTAAAATGATCAAGGACTATGAAGGTACATGTGAAAGTGATGATAAAATATGTTGAGGTTGAACATTGGTGTCATTCAATACTGTGGAAAAAAAAAAAAAGATCTGACAGAACGTTGAATTTAAGTTGTTCACTTCTCTGACAAAGTTTAAAAGATGTCTTAAATATAAGATTATTCAGGAATATTAAGTGAAGATGTTAAATGTGTTTTTGTTGTTATTCTTTTGTTATGAGAATGCTCGAAGATGTACAAATTGAATTTAATGTGTGTGTGTCAGGTGAGAAGGATAGGCAAAAAAATAAGCTTCCGTTTCAAACCTATTCCTTTTTTTGGTTTTTGTGTTTATTGTGGTTGTTGTACTGTGTGTGGTGTTAATTATACAAACCAAAAATAAACCATTCATTCATTTGTTCATTCAAGAGGATGCAGAGGATAGAGTTAAATGGAGGAAGATGATTGGCTGTGGCGACCCCTGAAGGGAACGGTCGAAAAGGACATTTTCATAGTTTGATATAATAGAGAAATATATGTGGGAGGAGCTTTAGGTCATTGGCCTCAGTAAAATTTACATATACACTGAAAATACTCAACTACAAGTAAAAGCATCATCAGCTAAGTGTAGTGTCAAAGGTCAGTGCACACATTTCAGTGGTTTTCAGACCAATGGGTTCTATTTTATTTTCAGACCTCCTCTTGTTTGACCTGAACAGACTCGACTTACTCGTCTTTCATCACAGAACTGGGACTTGCTTGAAACTTGTGTTCACACTAGAGACCTACTGGTTTCTTAGATGTGTGATTTACTTCCACCTCTATTATATTTAAACAGCTTAATAATTAAACATTAAATGGAATGGCATACTTCACTCAACCTTTAACTACACAATAAACAAATGAAATAATTAAACTGACCAAAATGAATCATGTCCAGTATTCTTTTTTTTGTCCATTTCTCTTGTGTGTCTCCTGCACCACCATGTGGTTGGATTAAATAAATGTACATAATGTTCATTTCTTCAGTAACTTCAGGTGGACTGTTTTTATTATGAAATACAGAGCAGATTTCTACCCGTTTGTGATGTATGGATGAAAGGGAAAGAATCTGATACACAAGAGCAACCAGAAAATATTAGGCAGACTTCTACAAGAATTCATCTACTTGAAGATTTCCCAATATTCCCCATTATAAATATAGGCAGTCTCTAAAGTGAATTTCATACTCCTTCTTTTACATTAAGGGGTATCTTCATGTTCGGTATGTGCAGTTCTCCTCAGATAGACCTTGGCTTTCACCCATGTTTATCAAACTTGCTCCTCGGACAGTAAAACAAATGTACAAACTATGAGATCCCACTCAGAACAGACAAACCAATGGTCGCCGTTTCATACACATACATTTATTTTCATATAAAAGAAAACAAGGGTTGTAATATTAACACTTATACACAGGGCCATCACTGGAAAACTACAGTATCCAACATGGCTGCTAGGCACTGGACAATGTTGGATGTCATTAAAACATCTACGTGCTCCTCCAGGTGCCTCTTGGGATCCTGCAAGAATTTACAACAAAGAAGAAACAAGAATAAGACATTTTAACCAAATACAAATTCTGCATCGAATTGTTTGGTTTGTATCATTCTCTTGAAAGCCTCTGTTGAGAAAACCTTTTTCAATTTAACACCTTAACAGTTAAAATGTAAATATTTGTATCTGACTGAAATTGTCGTGTTACCTGTTTTCCAACATTCTTGATTGCCAGCTGCTCTGGTGTCATTTTGTCCTCTTCTTCAACAGCCTGTGATGAAAACAATTTGCCAACATATCAGATAAACATGTCTTAAAAACTGTCTCCTTCTTGGTGTATCTGTTCATATTCTGAGGTTATTACCCCCCACCCCCAAAGGTAAGACAAGGGGTATTGTTTTTGATACAGTTTGTTTCTTTGTTTGTTAACACTTCTAGCAGCAAAACTATTGGTTGAATTCATACCAAATGGGGTTTATAGATTGCCAGTGACCCAGAATAGATGTCACTACATTTTGGGAAAAGTAGATCAAAGTTCAATTTTTTTTTACATTTTTACATCTTTTTTTTCTCCCATTTACTTATAACTGGAAAAATTTCACATGTCTATAAAACATCAATTTTGGTTCCACTGACTTCAAACTTAGCACATATATAGAGGCAACTGATATGACGACATCAGCACATACATAGACATGATGACATCAGCTGGATCTATGCCAAAATACGCTACAAGATGTACAAGGGGCGGAGTTTGTTGTGCCTGGAACCACTTGTTGCAATTTTCTTTGCTTAAGAAACCAGTTCATTAGAACATGCTGGATGCATGTTTCTAAGGAGAACGTTTTGCCTTCATTTTCTTACCTTATTGTAGTTCTTGGCGAGCTCCAGCATTTCTTTGACAATGGTTTCGTTGAGCTTGCAGTGCTCGCTGTAGTCCTGCAGGGTCAGGCCCTCCATCCAGCTCTTCTTATGCAGGTTCAACAGCATCTAAACAATAATCAAAGATATGTTTTATGTTTCCTCAAAAAGAAAAACCATATATCTGTAAAATAAAAAAAGTGTTGTTTTATCAATCAAACCTTCTGCTCCAGCTCGTTTTTCCTGTAATTGATGGTGATGGAGTAGTAGTGTCTGTTAAGTCCATGAATTAAAGCCTAAAAAGAAGAAGTAGGAGCATTTAAAATAGTATACACAGAACATTCATACATGAAGTGACAAATCCCCAATATTAGAAATAATATTTCACTGAGAGTCAGAAGTGTTCTGATATATCTGTGTATTTTGCTTCTGGTGCACTGTTCCTGTGTTTAGACATTTCAAAGTAAATCAGTAATGTATATGTGCTTTTCAAGGGAAAACACATCATAGCTGAAACATTTTTAGATGTTTCAACAGACGTGTACATTGAATGAAAGTTCTGATTTCATTTACAATGTGTTACCTGGATGGATGGCTTGTTCAGGTGACCCAGATTTGATGTGGTTTGTCTTGGTTCATGTCCCAGCACCATCATGTTGGCATTGATCAATCTAAAGGCATCAATAACAACCTGTGGAAGATGACAGGATTATGCATGACACCAGTGGAAACACTTTTTATCTGCTTATCATTTATCTAATCTTGTATGAAGAAAATTATGTAAAGGAGAAATTACTATGAAATACATAATCTAACAAAAACTGTAGGAAAACACTAAAAGAAACATGAAACAAACCTGATTATGGAAGAAATAAACACTGCAGCCACATTTTTATAACTAGCAACAACAACAAGTTGATGATGAAACAGGTTACTGCTAAACTGAACAGATATTTCTCTCATTTTCAATCCTTTCAGAATCATTTTCTGACCGTTCAGTTTTGACCTCGTCTATCTGAGCTCATCATTCATGACAGCTACATTTATCTGTCTGACACTGACATTTCCTCTATTCATTTCTTCAGTAAAGGCATCACTATGGATATGATGTGAACTCATTTTTAGTTGTCATGACTTCAGTTGTCATTTTGTCAACATCAGCAAAACATTTAACAAAAACTCAAACTGCAAGTTAACGCCTTTGGTGTCGAGAGACTCAGCAGAACACATTCCACAACACAACACTGTAAAATATATCTACACTACTATTAAATGGGCATTTCTAATGTATGGAAGCTGTCATTTAGATTTTCTGTTGTCTATTTATATTGTAAATGAGCAATTACAATGTCACCACTTCTACAAAGCTCATTCTCAGAAAATACATCTTAATATTCAAGCTAATACGGAAGTATACTATATATATTGTCTGTGCAGAAAATTAAAGAAATCTCATTAAAACCCAGTGAGAGCATCCTGCTGCAGCCATAAACCCTTACCTTTCCTTTGACACTCTGAATGGGATCCACCACCACTGCGACTGCCCGCTCTGACAGGGCTTCGAAACTCTGCTGTGTGTTGATATCAACCCCAGACAACCAACAGCCGAACCCAGGGTGACTGTGGTACCAGCCCACCACCATCTCAGGCCTGATGAAAAGGAAAAGAACGATCACGGTGTGTTGTATGTTTTTGATATCGCCACTCAGTGCTGCATTCGTGGTTACATCTCCTAAGTCAATTCTGCAAAATATGGAGACTGTAGATATGTTTTTGACTTTTACCTGCCAGTCTGCTTCAGCATGTCCAACATCTTGGCTTGGAAAACAGGGTCAACTGCCTCAACACTCACACCCTGGAAGATAAATGAATAAAAATGTCATTAAGTAAAAAAGATAAAAAAGAAGCAAAGTCAAAACGTAGCAAAAGATAAATAATATCAACATAAAATTTTGTATTTATCAACTCAAATTTAAATTAAAAAACATCATTACCTCAGCTATACAATATCCATCAGTGTATTACTGGATGTTTAAATTATTTTTTTATATGTGAGATATTAATGTAAATACATACTGTTCCTGACTGTGGCATGGCAAATACGTCAATAACTCGCACTGTGTAGTCATCAACAAATTCCCCCAGCATCAACCCCATAACTTCCATTGGTACACCAGCACGCCCATGCTTCAACATCTGAAACAAAGACCACACAAGAGCAAAATTATTTCAAAACCTTAAATAAATGCAGCACCTTTTGGAAAACTGTTAAATACAGCTGACGTGTCTTTACCTTCAGCAGAGCCAAAGAGGAGATGTAAACCTGCTCAGCTGTATCCACTGCAGGTGCATCTGTCGGGGGGCCCTGTAAACACAAACCAAACTTATGGCTTAGAGCCTTTTAAATACAGTAGGTGCTCCAATCACTCATTATAATCCAACTTTAAATTTAGATCTCAATCGATGAAATGATTATTGTGTTATATGCTTTGTGTAAAATTGTGGTTAATATTTGTAAATGTATGGTTAGGATAAAAATAAATAAATAAATAAATAAAGACTGATATAGAAAGGAGCAATTTGATTAGCAAATTGTTAAAAAGGTAAAACACTACATTTCTTAAACATGTTTTGTTTGAAGCCAGTTGTTATTGTTTCCATCTATGAACAGTTCAAACTTTGTGTTACCTGGCCAAGCCCTGGCATTCCTCCTCCGAGCCTCAGCAGACGGTCCATACTGGGATCTATAAACACAAAAAAAGAGTCATTAGTCTGTGCTTTGCCACAGTTCACGTAATAATAAGATAATATTGATCATTCTTCATCGTTAGTTATGGTCTATGTTCTCTCTTCTATTACATTATTCTATTCCATACTCCAACTCAACAATATTATTACATACGGTAATTATTTCACCATGTCAGCCAATGGAGACTATTTGACATGAATCGTGATTATTGTCTTCAGTCAGCACAAACAGCTGGGTGACAGAATGAATAAACCTAACCCATCTATGTCCACATTTTGAGTGGAACTTTTTTAATGACATCTTTTATCTGTTGTCATTCAGTGTGGATCAATGGAAAACTGGTATAATTATACTAGTATATAAGCATAATTATTGTTACACCAGTGAATTTTGAAACAAATGTCACACTAAGATTCAAATCATAAATCATTCTTATGTTGTAACGGCCGCATTTTGGTCCTGAAAAGTTGAAGAAAGCAAGTGGAGATACAACTTTTCACTATCACATGAATTTAACATGAGAAACACAAATATTTAAATGTAGAACTTTCAATACAAAATGCCAAAATAATTTTTCAACATCAACATATGCAGGAATAAAAATATACTTTTTTATCAGTGTTACACTGACACTGAACAAAATAAACTCCCTATTCAACAGCTCTGATATATATCATACTGCAAAATTTTTCTGAGGAACAAAAATAACGTGACAATTAATCATAAACTCAAATTTCAATATCCATAGAGCTCTACTCTATTCGTCTAAAGCAAATTAAAATTTTATTTTAAAATTCTATGAGTTCAAAATTACATTTTTAGTGTACTCTTTAGTGTGTTCTTGTGAGAGGATAGTTTAATGAATATGTACAGAAGATGTCAGTCTTTTCATATAAAGTCCTGACAGTTGTGTTGACAGGTTAACTGGAGGCCAGCATGCAGCAACAATAATTAACTGTACCAGTGAAATTTTATTAAGTTACAAAGCTTCAGCAAATGCATTCTAGTATAAATGTACAAAAAATACCATTTAACCCGGATCAACAACAAGTTATGAAGTTAACTTTAGCTTTGTATAATTAACTTTTTTGGTTTACACAGTAAGATCTACACAATACACACGTCATCTGATTCTAATGATGTGATGCTGATCTATTACAGTTTCTGATTTTGTAAAACAGTTAAATTAAGTTTTGATAGTACCACGACAGATAGCTTTCAGTTCGATTACGCAGAGTCACGTAAACGCACCTTAGCCGATAATTGCACACTACATTTAATGCGAAATATTGGATATAAGTCGTAATATTAACAATTGACAATACAACATTACATGACATTACATCGCTCCTTTCATGTGATAACAATTATGTAGCCACTACTAGCGATAGCATGCACTTAGCTTATTCATGCTAACTTCATCCTCTGCCTTCCAACACACAAAAGCAACATTAAAGTTCATTTTGGCTACATAGACTAAAACTGACCGTGTTTAATTTATACTGACGAGTCTGTTGTTGCTATAAATCCCCTCACCTTACGGATGTTTGTCAGAGTTGTTTTTATTCTTCCAGTCGGAGCAAATTAACTTGCTACAATGAATCAGCCAGAATCGTATTTTCAGAAAACCTGCTTCCGTCGCACTGGTGATGACGTCAGATATTGAGGTTCATTCAGCATTTGCTAAATTAGGACACACGAGGACGCCAAAGTCATCACACTTACGAGTATTATTATTGTTACTATAACCAAGGGGTGTAGGTTTGGGTGAACGTTGGGGTCTTGGGCTCCTCCCTCGGAAAAAATAAGCAATGAACATTTAATTTCCTGCATTCTAGCGATTTTTATGCACCAGTTTATGCACAGGTGCACATCCTTACTGCAGATGGCCTCCATGTGCAAATAAATACTCTGGTAAAATTATAGGCATTGATTCCACGTCTCTACTCAAGTAAAAGTGCAAAACTGTTTCTTTTGAAGAGGCTGGGATGCAGAAAAGGCAGAAAAGGAAAAGTTAAAAGGAAACAATGTGAACACAACACACTTAATGTATTATTGACTTTATTTCTTTTGGAAATCCACATTCATTCCTCAAACTAGGCTCTGCAGCATATTCAAGAAAAAGGTTGTTATTTGTCCCAGTCTCAGTTCCATCCATGTAGTTTCAGATCAGTCCTCTTTTCACCTTTGTGGTGGGTGCACTATGATGTTAATTGAATCTTTAATAAAATGAATTTTTTAAAAAATGCATAAAATATAAAGCAATAGAAGTACAGGTTTGTAACAACATACTCCAGTAACAACATACTGTATTTGTACTCAGTCATGTTCCACCTCTGCCTTTTCTGTATCAGTTTAAAAAGAAAGAAAAAAGTAATAATTTAAGTAATTTAAAATGCTTTCAAGCTATTTCTAGGTTTCCTTAAAATATTTTACTTAATTGTGGCATGTACTCAAAGAGTTCTTAAGTCTTTTATTCTTTTTACAAGTTTTCACGAGCTCAGATCTTCATTAGCTCACTAGGTAAGAGTCAATTCCACTAACTATCAGCAAATTCTGGAGGCAAATATCACACAGTGTGTAAAAAAGTTAAAGCTTAAAACAGGATGGATTATACAACAGGATACTGATGTGAACATACTCGAAAATCTACATTGCATGACCTGAAGACACCGAAGATGAAGGATTTGTGATGGCACTCACAGTTCCCAGACATCAACATCATAAAAAAAAAAATCTGTAAGTAGATCTTAAAAGAGCTGTACATGCAAGATGGTCCAAGAATACAGCAGAAACACAGGTATTAGGAGGAAATCCAAGAACTGAAAGACTTTTAGCTGCTAAAAAGTGTGCATGCTGTGAAATCTGCCATGGGCATCCTACTAAGTCCTGAATTCGTAAGTTGTGCAAATGTTATTCCCTTATTATTATTGTTATTATTCTTGTTCAGTTGATGAAATGAAAGCAACTATGCATTAATGTTTCTGGTAATACTGTAATTTTTAACCCCATATTCAACAAAGATAGTGTTTACTTTGTTTCAATTACAAAACCACCTCGTGATTTATTTAAATATTTGTAGACAACTTATACAAAATTAGGCAATCGTCATTTGAAAAGTATTTAGCAGGTTAAACCCTTGGACTTCTATGAGCCAGTTAAATAATTTAACATCACAGTTTATTGCTTTCATAATTTTTTTTTCACTAGTCTTATAATCTTATACATTATGAACTATTTCATCTTTAGTTGTATTATAAATTTGTTTGTAAGATTGTAAATGTTTCATGTCAGACCACTCAACAAGCCCCCAGGAGGTTTTTCACTCTTCCTGTACATTTCTTTATGATGCTGTTGTTACTTTTTACCATGAATATATACTGCTGTTCATCCTGTATGCATATTCTCTTATGTACAATAACAATCTGATCTGAGACCTCATATGTGTTTCAGCAGGACTTTAGATCATGTTCAAAGCTTTCTGCACTTTCAAAACATATCACATGCTTTTTTTGATGTTTTGGGATGATATTAGGAATATTAAAGCTGACAAAGACCTGAAGTCAATAACAATATAGAAAAGTGTCCCCACATGGAGTAAACTGAACAAATATTTCTAGATCAGAGTCATTTGGTCTGATGAGTCCAGATGGACCCTTTTCTAGAGTGATGAGTGAATCAGGGTGAGACCAGAGGTGTATGAAGTGATTACCCATCATGCCTAGTGCCTACAGTACAAGCCTGTGGGGGCAGTGTTATGATCTGGGGTTGATTCACCTGCTCAGGTCTAAGTTTGAGTGATGTTGTGTTTCTTAAAAATGACAAAAATGAATGTGATGATGCACAAGTTTTTTAAAAATGATGCCACGGCAAATTCATAATCAAAGCTAAAAATGCTAAATTAGTTTAAGGCTAAATATTAAAGTGTGGGACTTTTTTTGACCAACTCTGTTTATGCAGAGAATGAAACTTAAATTTCACTTTATACTCAGCATCCTCCAAAATCTAAATGACTACAACTAGTAGTAATTAATAACTGTTCATATCTGTAGTCAACAGCTGTATTATCCAGTTCTATGTGCATAAGAAATTTTATATTTTATACATCAGCTATAATTTAGATAGTTTTATACCCTATAGTGTATCTCAAATTGTGTTTTTAATTTGAATTTATATTGTCGTGTCAAGCATCAATTCTTGATGTTTTATTTTTCCTTTATTTATTCTTAACCAAACCAACCATGTGGTCCTCTTTGCAGTTGAGTATTTTATTTCGCTTATGGGGGTGGTGCAATATTCATTAAAAACCCATAAAGATGAAACATCTTCCGACCAAGAACATGTCTTGATCTAA